>CANXYC010123655.1:0-13533 GCA_948193065.1 Aleurites moluccanus
TGATAGTGTAGCTCGTGAGGGAGCTAATATAGAAGACCGAGCTTCTTGATTCATTCATTCAAGAATTCTCCATTGGAATCATTTTGATTTATATATATATATCCATTGAATTGTATTATGGTACTGTATGTATTGGGAGTATACTCTAGAGCTCCGTAGTTAGTTATTGAGGATGATATTATTTTGATGTATGAACTGCTACATTTTGGGCTGCTCTTGTTCCTTAATGATGTGGAATGTATCTTTTGATCAGTAAGGAACAAGAGGAAATTATATGATGACAAATATAAATGTATGAATTATGATTACATGAATCACAGAAATGAATAGTGAATGATTTCTATATTTGCCATGAATGTGTAATATGAATGAGATCTAGGATATGAGTTTTCTACAGGTTTATGGTGACCTTAAGCCTACTCTTGCCCTAGGACCGTCGTACCACTGGAGTCGGGGTGTGACAGGTGATATCAGAGCTATAGGTTTATAATCCTTAAGATAAAAGATAGATAAATGTGCATGAGCCCTAGTATAAGTGTTGATTAAGATGGTTACAGAGTATAGGATTCATGTCACGTCTATATTGTGTATTCTTTTAGTCTAGACCTGCGCTAATCTTGTGTTTTGAGTCTAAGTTTGCTTTGTTTCTCTTATCAGTATCGAGATGCCTCCACTTCGTGATAGAGGACGAGGTCGAGGTCGTCCTAGGCGAGATTTGCCTTCTGAAGAAGGTTCTGTGGATGGAAATGGAGGAAATGAGATTCCTCTTATGCCACCAGTGGATGTGGTTAATATGGCTCAACAATTGGATCAACTGCAAAGGAATTATGCAATGATAGCTGAATTTATTACTCAGCAAAGACAACAACAGGTACCTCCAGTGCAGGCTCCAGAAATCCCTGTTCCTTCGGCAGTTCCATCACCTGTTGTACGATAAGAGGAAGAGGTATCATTTGAAAGATTTCTTAAACTTAAGCCCTCAGAGTATAGAGGTGAAGTGGATCCTACAAATTTCTTGGAAGAAATTGAAGAGAAAGTGCAGATTCTGCGGATTCCCGATAGAAGAGCTATAGAATTTGTAGGGTATTTGATGAAAGCTGAGGCCAAGGATTGGTTAAAAAGAAGCATTTCTGGTATGCTTCGGGGAAATGAAGATCTTTCTTAGGAGAGATTCAAGGAACTAGTGATGAATGAGTTTCTTCTAGAAAGTGTAAGAGAAGCCAAATCAATAGAATTTGAGAGATTGGTTCAGACCCCTGGTATGAGTGTTTCAGAGTATTCCAGAAAGTTCAATCAATTAAGCAAATTTGCTCTTGCATTGGTGCCTACTGAAGCAGCACGAATTCAAAGATTTCATAGAGGATTGGTGGCTCCACTATTTAAGCTCCTAGGTGCTCTTAAGTTTGATTCCTACTCTAAGCTGGTGGATAAGGCTAGGATAATTGAGAATAGAGAAATGGAAGCTAGATCGGAAAGAGTCAAAAAGAAGAAATTCAAAGCAGGTAGTTCTTCTAAACTAGAAAGCGGGATGAAGAATATGGGAGTGGCTTATCAGTCAGTTCCTAGGAGTGGGTATAGAGGACCTTCAGAGAGACCGTAGCAGAGTCGGACTACTCTTGGACCCACTTCTCAGATGAGCCCTGGTTCAGCTAGCTTTGCACCGTCTAGGACTCTTAAACCTTTGTGTCCTACACGTGGAAAATTTCTTAATGGCCCTTGTCACTATGCATCGGGAGCATGCTTTAGGTATGGACAACAAGCTCATTTACTCAAGAATTGTCCACAGCCACCCTTTGGAGGTAGACCTCAGGCTTCTTAGGCTATAGTTCAGATGAGTAGAGAGAGGAGTATTAATCAGCAGCCAGGTGCAGGCAGAGGTATTTTGGGCAGGACTGTAGAGTTTGGCAGAATGTCAGGTCAGCATGTGGCTCAAGCTTCAGGATCAACTCCTATGGGTAGAGGTAGAGGCAAAGTTTTTGTTTTAGCACAGTATGAGGCCCAGGCATCTGACATAGTTGTTACAGGTATCCTTCTAATCCAAGCTTTGAATGCTAGAGTGTTGTTTGATTCAGGAGCTACGCATTCCTTTATATCATCCTGTTTTGCTAAGAAATTGCATGTGCCCTGTGAATTGCTTGAAAGTGTGTTGGTTGTTTCTACTCCATTAAAGGAAGAGATTGAAGTCCAGAACTTCTATCCATCATGTGTGGTTAGCATAGGTGGCAAGAACTTTGATGTAGATTTGATTGAATTGCCTGTATTGGAATTTGATGTAATTTTAGGCATGTACTGGTTGTCCAAGTACTATGCTACTATAGACTGCAATGGGAAGAAACTAGTCTTTAAGCCACCTTCGGGTGAGGAGTTTGAGTTTTAAGGAGAACTAAGCGAAGTACCATACAATGTGATATCTGCCATTGGGGCAAGAAGGTTGTTAAGAAAGGGGTGCCAAGGGTATTTGGCTTATGTCCGGGATACTTGTAAGAAAGTGAGAGACATGGAGTAGATTTCGATAGTCAATGAATTTCCGGATGTATTTCCTGAAGAATTATCAGGGTTGCCATTGGATAGAGAGATAGAGTTCGGTATCGAGTTGCTACCTGGCACAAGTCCGATTTCTATTCCTCCCTATTGTATGGCACTAGTTGAGTTGAAAGAATTGAAAATCCAGTTGCAGGATTTGCTTGATAAAGGATTCATTAGACCTAGTAGTTCATCGTGGGGAGCACCTGTACTCTTTGTGAAGAAGAAGGATGGTTTTATGAGGTTGTGCATCGATTATAGGCATCTCAACAGGGTTACCATCAAGAACAAGTATCTTTTGCCAAGAATAGATTATTTATTTGATCAGTTGCAAAGTGCAAGTCATTTCTCTAAGATAGACTTGAGGTCGAGTTATCATTAGTTGAGAATTTGGGAAGAGGATATATCGAAGACGGCCTTTCAGACTAGATATGGACACTATGAATTCTTAGTGTTGCCATTTGGATTGACTAATGCACTAGCTGCATTCATGGATTTAATGAATAGAGTGTTCAGGCCATTTCTGGACAAGTTTGTCATTGTATTCATCAATGACATCCTTGTATATTCCAGGAGCAAAGAAGAGCATGAAGAACATCTTCGGATTGTATTGCAAACCTTGAGGAAGCATGAGTTGTTTGCCAAGTTCTCCAAGTGTGAGGTTTAGCTAGATAGTGTTTGTTTCCTTGGTCATGTGGTGAGTAAGGAAGGACTTAAAGTTAATCCGAAGAAGGTGGATGCAATCCTTAATTGGCCTAGACCCACAAACGTTTCCAAAGTTAGAAGTTTCTTGGGTTTGGCAGGGTATTATAGGAGATTTGTGCAAGATTTCTCCAAGATTGCAGTACTTTTGACCAAGCTTACTCAGAATCAAGTAAAATTCCAATGGACAGAAGCTTGCGAAGGGAGTTTCTACAAGTTGAAGACTTGTCTCACCACGACACCTGTCTTAGTTTTGTCATTTGGTGAAGGAGGATTTGCAGTGTATTGTGATGCATCAAGGATAGGGCTTGGTTGTGTGCTTATGCAGCATGGTAAGGTGATAGCCTATGCTTCGAGACAGTTAAGGAAACATGAGATGAATTACCCTACACATGATTTAGAGATAGCTGCAGTAGTATTTGCATTGAAGATCTGGAGACACTACCTATATGGGGAGAAGTGTGAAATCTTCACAGATCATAAGAGTTTGAAATATAAATTTCAGCAGAAAGATCTTAACCTTAGGCAGAGAAGGTGGGTTGAATTGCTTAAGGATTATGACTGTGAAATATTGTATCATCCAGGAAAAGCAAATGTAGTGGCGGATGCATTAAGTAGGAAGTCTTTGGGAATTTTATCCCATATCCAAGTTAGTAGGAGATCTTTAGTGAGAGAAGTGTAGAATTTGCGCGAGATTGGAATTAGTTTGAATATGTCAGATTCAGGAGTGCTTTTAGCTCATTTCCAAGTCAAGCCGATTCTTATTGATCAAATAAGAGAAGCACAAGATAAAGACCCTCAATTGGTAAAGCTAAAGAATGATGTGGCGATAGAAAAAGCTTCTAGCTTTACTATAGTTGATGGTGTGTTAAGACTGGGCAATAGATTATGTGTTCCAGCTGTGGATAGATTAAAGGATGTGATTCTCAAGGAAGCTCACCATTCTAACTATAGTGTGCATCCAGGTGCAACAAAGATGTACCACGACATCAAGAGTTCTTACTGGTGGAGTGGAATGAAAAGAGATGTTGTGGAATATGTAGCTAAATGTCTAACTTGTCAACAAGTCAAGTTCGAACATCAGAAACCTTCTGGACTACTTCAAGAGTTGCCATTGCCAGAATGGAAATGGGAGAGGGTGACTATGGATTTTGTAGTTGGATTGCCAAGGACTTCAAGAGGCCATGATTCAATATGGGTTATTGTTGATAGATTAACCAAGTTGACTCATTTCTTGCCGATCAAGACGACCTGTACAACTTTGCAATATGCGTAGATTTATGTCGATGAGATTGTCAGGCTATATGGGGTTCTAGTTTCGATCATCTCAGATAGAAGTACTCAGTTCGCCTCGAGATTTTGGTGGAAATTACAAGAGTGCTTGGGTACACAGCTTGATTTCAGCACAGTCTTTCATCCACAAATAGAAGGGCAGTCAGAGAGGACCATCCAAACTCTAGAAGACATGCTGAGGATGTGTACTCTAGATTTTGGAGGGAATTAGGATAAGCACTTGCCATTGATAGAGTTTGCCTACAACAACAGCTACCATTCTATGATTCATATGCCTCCTTACGAAGCATTATATAACAGGAAATGCAGTTCTCCTTTGTGTTGGGATGAGGTTGGAGGAAGGCATATCGAGGGGCCAGAATTGATACGATATACCTTGGAAAAGATTCCACTGATCCGGGAGAGATTAAAGACAGCTTTCAGTCACCAAAAGAGTTATGCTGAATTTTCCATTAGAGATCTAGTATTTTTAAAGATCTCTCCAATGAAAGGAGTCCTACGGTTTGACAAGAGAGGCAAGCTGTCTCCATGATTTATTGGACTCTTTGAAATTCTGAGCAAGGTTGGAGAGGTTTTATACAAGTTGGCTTTAACGCCTAGCATGGATAATGTGCATCCAGAATTCCATGTGTCTATGCTTCGAAAATATGTGCTAGACCCTTCTCATGTGCTGCAAGTTCCAGCAGTGGACCTTCAACTAGATTTAACGTTTGAAAAGGTTCCAATTGCAATTGTGGACCAAATGATCAAGAGGCTAAGGAATAAAGATATATCAATGGTTAAGGTTCTATAGAGGAATCAAGCTATGGAAGAGTCTACTTGGGAGAGTGAGCAGTCTATGCAAGCCAAGTATCCCCATTTATTTCAAGTTTAAGGTAAGTTCTTTAAATTCGAGGACGAATTTATTTAAGGGGGGAAAAATGTAATACCTGTCATATATTATATATATATTATTGTATGTTGTTGAATTGATTTTGGATAAATTAGTGTTTTGAGAAATTCAGAATCTGTATTCAGGAAGGATTTTGTGAGGCAGATTTCATGATTTTATAGGAATAATTTGGAAAAGTGTAAAAAATAAAAGTTGTAGATTTATATCTTATCTTTAGGTTTGTAACACTGTTTTATAAAATTTTGTGTGTGTGAGGAGATATGCCTCCTCGACCAGAACCTGTCTTGTCCATGATTTTCTGCAGGAAATCTGAGAATGTTTATTTTTTCTGGGAATGTTTGAGGCTGAATGAGCTAAAAGTATAAACATTAGAAATGTTTTTTTATGTGTTATAATGTTGACTGTAAAATTTCAGGAGAATTGGATAAGCATAGCTCAGTTGAGATTAAAATTAATCAGACTTGTTCGGATGATTTTAGGCAGTAAAGTTAGGGTAAATTTTAGAAATTCACCATAGTTTGTGTAGATATCTTTTTGATTTTAATTTTAGATATGTTGGACCCCTGAGTTTTTATTTTAAATGAAAAAAAGAATCAGGGAGTTTGGATGTCTGTAGCTCAATTGCGAGCTGATTTAGTGTGGAGTGACAAAGAAGGTTTTCAGTTCGGCAGAATAAGTAGTGCGAAGTGATTCCTTGATTTCAATAATGGTTAGAGGTTAATTGAGCTGGAGAGGTAAACTTGGAAATGTGGATCTGTGTGTCTAAGTTAATTGGAAAAAAGAATCAGGACGTTTGGCCCTTTTTATCTCACTCGCGAGCCATTTCAGTGAGAAGTGGCAAGATGGCTGGCGAGACAGGATTCCAACTCGCCAAATTAGGCGAAGAAGAGATGCGAAGAGGGAATAAGCGAGGCGAGTTTGGCAAAGAAGCATTGCCGAGGTGGCATATGCGAAGAGGGAATAGGCGAGACGAGTTTGGAGAAGAGGCATTGCCGAGGAGGCATATGTGAAGAGGGAATAGGCGAGGCGAGATTGGCGAAGAGGCATTGCTGATGTGGCATATGTGAAGAGGGAATAAGCGAGGCGAGTTTGGTGAAGAGGCATTGCCGAGGTGGAATGAAAATATGCGAAGTAAGTCTGGCAAAGTGGAAAGCTGAGAGGCAGTAGTCTATTTAAGAGGAGATGCAATAGCTATTTTCACGATATTTTCTTCTTCTCTTTTCTTCGTTCTTTCTCATTTCTTCTCCTATATTTCTCAAATTTGTCTCATTTGTTTTTAGTGCATTAATGATTAAAATTAATGCATTGGAGTAGTAAATTAATGCATTTAAATCTTTGATCATCATTCTCTAATCAGACTCTTCAGAAATTCAATTTTTAGGAAAATAAGGTAATTTTCTCCAAATTTCATTTTTTCTTTAGATTAAGAATTTTGATAGATAGAATAGATCTATATGAGTATATAGACTCTATCATAAGTATTTAAGACTATTAATTTTGATTAATATTTAAGATATCAGAATTTATGAAACTTGATAAATAGTGACATGAGTAGTAAGCAAATTCTTAAATTTCAGATTTTCTTAAAGGATTAATTAAATTGATGTTAGAAAAAATAATGAAGGTTGTAAGGTGATTAAGATTATAGAGGATCATATTATAAATTGTTGATTGAGGAAACCCTAATTTTAAGCATTTGGAGAAATGTCATAGGAAAAGAGGATTCAAGAAATTAAAGGAGAATTATTGGTTGTACTAGTAACTGAGGAAAAATATACAGGGATAAAATTAAATTGAGGTAAGTATGAACATTGCATGTGTATATTGCTTCTTTGAACTGAATTGTCCCAACCTTCCTAATGTTCACATATATGATTCATATGTTATATGATATTGTAATTCTGACCTATCAAATGAAATTCCTAAGATATTCTCAAACAAAATGACAATTTGTTTCATGTAATTACCAAGTGTATATTATACATGACTTGATCATCTTTCCTTGGATCAAATTCATATGAAACCTATTTGTTAACTTGACTGAATTTATGTTATATGTTGATGGTCTTGTGACCAATATATTTTTTATGAGATTGCAACCATATGACCCTATGGATAGAACACTATTCTCAATGAGAGTAAATTCATTGGTCCATTGTGCACTTTGGGAACCTAGCTGATAGGGTTTTTATCAGAGTTCTACCTACAGGGGACCATGAGCTCTAGACGTATGCCTGGCCAAGAATGCATTTGCGATAAGGTAGCAAGGACTACCGATGCATTCTGTTGTGATACGTAGCAAGGCTACTGATGCACTCTGCAGTTCTATCATGTGATTTGACAGTGCTATTCGATTGTGGGCACTTCGGTTCTTGTAAGCATAACCATATAATACTTTTATTACCCATATTCTTTGGATTGACCTTTCCTTTAGATTTATATATTTCTTTTATATAGCATGTTCATATCTTACTGAATTGAAGGCCCACTCCTCTTCTGTGGATTTCAGGTGATAGTGTAGCTCGTGAGGGAGCTAATATAGAAGACCGAGCTTCTTGATTCATTCCTCCAAGAAGTCTCCATTGTAATCATTTTGATTTATATATATATATATATCCATTGAATTGTATTATGGTACTATATGTATTGGGAGTATACTCTAGAGCTCCGTAGTTAGTTATTGAGGATGGCATTATTTTGATGTATGAACTGCGACATTTTGGGCTGCTCTTGTTCCTTAGTGATGTGGGATGTATCTTTTGATTAGTAATGAACAAGAGGAAATTATATGATGACAAATATAAATGTATGAATTATGATTACATAAATCATAGAAATGAATATTGAATGATATCTATATTTGCCATTAATGTGTAATATGAATGAGATTCAGGATATGAGAGTTCTACGGGTTTATGATGGCTTTAAGCCTACTCTTGCCCTAGGACCATCGCACCACTGGAGTCGGGGTGTGACACGATGATTGTTGCCAAATGACTGCAGGTGCATTTACAAGTGCATGGGTAACAGTAATCAACGGTTTTAAAGAATAATAGTTATTGATCCCATGAGAATTGAGGACTACTCTACTAAGATGGTAACTATTCTTGGATAATTTGGATGATAGAAAATTGATTTTTAAAAATAATAAAAAATATATTAAGCTAAACTAAACAAACAAGAAGTAAACACAAGTAACTAGGTTTTTAATTCTCTTTACCAAGCATACATATTAAGCAATTTGTAGTGAGACAAATTCAATTTTGAAAATTTATCATAAATTATGTAGTGTATATTTTGAGCTAAAATTTTGAAATATTATAGCTTTATATGTCTAATTTAAGTGAAAAAAATAATTGAAATGATTGAATATTTGTGGCCCAAGATATAGCTAGTTTATATTGTGCTGCTCAAATGAATTTTCCAGCATAAACAATAACAACCTCTATAAATAAGCTGGCTTCTTTTTTTTTTCTGCCCGAATTTTTGTATCTTTCTTCTCCATTTCTTTACCATAAAACCTAGAATTCTCTACTCATTCGTCTAAGGCATTAATAACCTCATTAATGCTTCATTTTGGAAGGAAAACACTTTAAGTTATCATTAAATCTTCAATCATCACTTGATTTCTCCAAGAATCACTTATAGGAGGAATAATATAATATCTCTAGAACTCATTTTTTTTTATATGAATTGAGGTTATTAGTTTTTTATGAGCTATGAGTGTTGTATTTATATATTTAGGGCTAAGGATAATGGTTGATTAGAGAATTAGGGCAATTGGATGAATAGTATTGTGAATAGTTTTCCTTTCTCTAAACCTTTCAAATTTTCTTTAGTAATGGTTAAATTAAGACTAAGAATTATCTAATTAAACTTTAGAGAGTCTATAATTATAAGGAATTGATATGGATGATATTGGGTAAAGAAAATCATAATTTGTGTTTTGTTGAAATTGTGTTTAGGTTTGAATGTTACTTGAGCTTTGGATTGATTGGAGTTAGACTAAGAGTTTTTGAGCCTTTGGTTGGATTGTTTTCCCCTTTGGAGATGAGTTATGAACATGTATTATGGGATAAGCTTGATTCTTTGAAAGAGCTTATATAAATATATATGTGTATATAACCATTGTTCTTTTGAAATAAATATGTACATTTGTATATGTACATTCTAGTATGAATATATTTTTGTTAATAAATATTCTTGATATTTATTTTGCTTAATTGTGATATATTATGATGTGTTTGATAATTAATTCTTGAATCAAACTCTATATTGAACTTATAGTTTAATTTCCTCTGAAATGTATATGAATATTTTTTATTTTGTTAAACGACAAATTGAGGTCTACTTGTTATTATTATAACCTTTATTTTGAACCAAAATATGTATAAATGTTAGAACGCCTTACTTATGAGGGATAAATCATAGGACTGTATGCACCAGTGACTCAACTGATAGAGTCTAATTTATCAGGGTCCTTCCTATAAAGGACAAAGAATCTCTAGGCATGTGTTTGCACGAGCACATGTATTCTATATGGAGATCGTAGTACTCTTATTCTGTATGGAGATCATAAGACTCTTGTTCTGTTATTCTGTCATTTACTTACTTTGTATATAATGTGTTATGTCATTCATTGTAGGAATATTTTAAATTATGATTTATGATTCCTTTATAAACTGAACTTTGATATATTCTTATTAATTATGTATAAACCATATTGAACATCTTTTATTATATCTATATATAGACATTGATTTCGAACTCTGATTATGATTTCCAAACCTCAGGTATGGCATGTTCATAATCCAATGAGTTGAAGATTCATTTTCCTTCTGTTGTGATCTTCATATGTTAGGTTGGATGACCTAGAGGCCGAGGACCGAGCTTCTTGATTTGTCTTCCTCCAAGAAGCTTGTCCAAGTATAAACTCTAATATTTTGAGTTGTAATTATTATTTTGGATTATTGTAATACTGTTAGAGCTCCATAGTATTTTGAATGGTCTATAATGATATTTTTTTGGTGATATTCTTTTGGGTTACTAGTTGTTCATATTAGATAGGGGTTATCGGGCTACCTTTGATCCATTGTGAATAAATTGGCTATATTTTTGGATATTGATATCACAGGTTTGTTATGATAATTGAATGATAAGTCCGATTATGCATTGTGTTTGGTTTTAGACTATTATATGTTTGCCATAAGTTTTGTTTAGGGGTTCTACAGATTTTTGGTGGTCTTAAATCTATCCATACCCTAAGACTGTCACATCTCTGGGTTCGGGGTGTGACAGGAAGTAAAAGTAAAAGGAATATATATATATATATATATATATATATATATATATATATATAATAATGATAATAATAATAATAATAATAATAATAAATAATGGTTTAAACTCACAGGGGCATGAACTGAACAAGGGACACGCCCTTATGGGCTAAGGGTCACACCCTTGCAGCCTCATACTTGTTCCAAGTGTGATGAGCATTGCACTCCCTTGTTCTGTTTGATAAAATTATTCACACTCGAATTTTTCTTCTTTCATGGGCTTGAAATATTTCTTGCCTTTTGTTAGTTCAGTCTCTGCTCTTTCCAATTTAAATTTTTTTACTTCCTAATTAAAATTTTCCTTCTCTTATACTAATTGAAAATTTATATAAAGCATGGAATAGGTTTTTATTTGCTTAATTTTCAATCATAGAGCATTATTTTCTTGATTTCTCAAGCATAGAGTCACAGACACCGAATTTATTTTTGCAATCTCTGTTTATCTATTTTTTCTTTCTTATTATGGCTTCATCAACTCGAAGAAATTTAATGAAAAATTTTATTGACTCGCAGAAGCCTAAATCAGAAAAAAAAAAAAATTAACAAATATAATAATCTGTGCAAAAGTGAATTTCTCCCTAATTTATTTTTGGACTTTATTAGTTTGATAGCTTTGGGTGTAAAAAAGAGATGTCAAATGCTCATTCAATTAATGGGGTGGGACAAAATCAACTCTTTGCAAGTTTCAATATTTAAAGCACTTACCATTCAATTTTTAATGTCCTACAAGGCGGAGAAAGACATGTTGCAATTCTCTCTACTTGGTAAAAGGTACTATATTTCTATACCTCAGCTCAATGAAATATCTGGATTTATGAATGAGGGGTACGAAGAAATATCTGATGAATGGGATTGTAATAAAGCCTGGAGTTTATTAACTCATGGATAATATTTTTCATCCTGTTATTTTTAAAAATTATGCTTTTAATGATCCTTTCTTATATTTAATACATCGATTTATGGCATATTGTCTCTTCAGAAGAGGATATAACCATGATGTTGATACAAGAGCTGATTTATTTATTATTTGGTGCATGGTTATGGGGAAGAAAATTAATATTGATAATTGGATTATGAACCACCTAAGCTATGAAGTAATGATAAGAGGATATATTTGTATAAGAAATATTGTCACTATTTTGACAGATTTTCTTGATAGGGATTTTAATATTGAAAGTTGTTCAATGGCAAAGGTCCCTAGTGATAATATTTTTTATATACAATGTTTGATAAATATGGGCGTAGTATTTAAAGAGAAAAATTCATATAAATGGCTTAAAACTCTTGATTAAGGGCAACCCTCTCTTAAAAGGGTTAGAATTGAGAACAAAGAAAAGGAATAAGCGAAATCTAGTAAGAGTAGTGCAATAGGGCCTCTATTAGATCGAGCATCTATTATTGCAAGGATTGATGTATTAGAGAAGAGGATGCTACAGTCTATAGACATGATCATGTAGCTTCTTCTTGGAAAGAATTAATTTGCTCAAATTTATTTTATCTTAGCACTATTAGTATTAAAACTTGTTATTTTTATTTTTATTTTTATTTGTGAAATAATTTTAATTTTTAGCGTTTATTTTAAATTATTAGAACAATTAAATTTTAGTCAGTTTAAAATTTTATTTTTATTTTAATTTTTGCTATTGAAATTTTTCATGGCTAGAATTAATTATTGAACCTTATATTTTGGTTGAATTATGATGAAAATTGGGTTGCTTTATAATTGATTGTTATTGGGACTAATTTTAATACACTTTTGTTTTTTGTTAAATGCATACAAGGTTTAATTGTTTAAATATTTTGCTTACCTAATACTTAATTCTATTTGAGCTAATTTTTCTTGAAATTAGCTTTAAAAGATATTCTTATCTAAAGTATTGTAAGTTAAATATTCTTCCCTTTTACTTAATATGCATTGTTTAAATATTTTTCTTCCTTTACATTGAGAATAATGTGAAATTTTAAGTATAGGGGAGAGACTAAATAAATTTTTTACTTTATGTATTTATTTGCTATATATATTTGCCTTATTTTGCTTAAAATAATTTTTTTTTTTGTTAAATGAAATGCCTAGTTTATAAAATATTTTTGAATTATGAAATATGAACTTGTGAAATAGCGGATAAATTTCACTGGTCATCCCTCAACTTATAACTAATGCACATTATCGTCCCTCAACTTAATTTTGTAACATTAATATCACTCAACTAATATGGATTGTAATGGTAATATCCTTCTGTCACATTTCCGTCTAACCATATAACGGAATGCACACGTGGCAGCCACATCAGCAATTTTATATTCAAATTAATGCCACGTCAGATTAAATTTTGGGAAACGAGCTTCTCCCTCTCCCATTTTTGTATCTTTTCTGCATCTCTGACATGGTTCTCTTTCCTAAAAAATGGTACCCTGTTCTGCATCTCGTAAGTATGGTTCTTGATTCTGCTTCTCCCTTTCCCATTTCAATGCTCCTTGCTTGTATTAGTAGGGTTCCATCTTTTATTTCATTGTTGAAGAAAAAAACAAAGAAAACCTAGAAAGAAATAAATAGCGCACCTGAAGACGAAGGAAAGACAAAGGATTCATTTGCAGTTTTTTTCGATTGATCGATTATGGCAAGACGACATGCAGAATATGCTACTCCTATGTGTGAATGTGGATTAGAAGCTCCTCTTCGTACGTCTTGGACAGAAGATAATCCAGGGCGAAGATTTTATGGTTGCAAAAATTATGGGGTAAGTGTAATGCATGTTTCTTTTAATTTTGATTTTGGGTTCATTA
>CANXYC010123677.1:0-27960 GCA_948193065.1 Aleurites moluccanus
TAGAAAGCCCTCTTGTTTAAAGCGCAACAACTGAGACCACAGTCTACCACTGGCAAGATCAATCTGGGCCTGGGCACTCCTCATGTCAATCTCCTCACCAGCACCTCCAGTAAGGTCCACAAGAGCATCCTGGACAAGCCCCCCTTCCAATGCCTCGTAAGAGCCATGTAATTTGGCATATGCTTTCTCCAATATAGACACCCAGAGCTCATTACCTTTCCTGCTGGTAGCAAATGCAGGTTTACCTGGTGACTCGCATGGAATCCAATCATCAACAACAACTGGAACCCACTCACCCTGAAAAGAGACCACAAACCAGAGACCAGAATTATAAACTCAGAAACTATACCAATCAGGAAAGGATGGAATTGCTATCAAGATAAAAAATGGAAATAATAAGAACTGTCTATCTTTTCACTTCTTTTCTTTTCCTGATGAGCAAAAAGTTATGATAAAACGATACCAAATGCCAACCATACGCAAAAGCAGGTGTATATACAAGAAAAGGAATAAAAAGCATTCTTTTATTCACAAAAAGTTGTCCATGAGATCAAAGTCTAAGTTTGTGATCATCAATCTCAGCAGGAAACCATTCTTACTCAAACTACAAAATGTCCTCCTATTTCTTTCTCATCACAGAGCCCAAAAAGATGCTATAGGTACAAGGATAAGGTAAAACTTTCCCATTTACAAGCAAAAATGTCTACACAACCCATAGTTCCTCCTCGGACTGACCATGGTACTGTCGGGAAAAAACCCCACAAGTAGGCAAAGTTCTGGACCTCTCTGGCACACTAACAGAAGCCCCACAAATTCCTACACAGAAATATCTAGTAACCAACATCTTTCCCCTGTGATAACAATCTTAACAAGAAACGAAGCACACCAGACAAGGAAAAAAAAAGAAAGTAATGAAATGTATTCAATATGCAAACAACAAAGTAGTCAAAAGTCAGGTAAGATGAGTGCAAGGAATTGAGCAGCGGCAGCATCTATTGATATGAAACCACCCCATCCCTTAAAACATTGGAACCAAGACACAGCTAGGACTGTCGATTTTTGAGGAAATGCAATTGCGCTACAATGGATGAATGAGCATAATCTCACAAGAGTGAGATTCGGTCAGCTCCTGCACCAAAAGTCAAGCAAATTGGCAAAGCCAATTACCTAAGAGGACTATGAGAAAATTCTCCATCAAAAAGTACATAAGGATTATTTTGACAATACAAGGTAATTTGTCCAATTAATTTTTCATTTCCACGGTCAATTCTACAGCACTGCTGATTTGATGTTGGTTTTCTCACTTGGGGCACCTTTGCTTCAATAGAATATACAAAATTGCAGGTTTCGAGGAATTTGTTTTCTTACACTTTGGCTGCTTTTGGTACCAGAAGACTAAACTAAACCTTATAATTCCCCATTATCCGCAAGACAAGCAGTTTCTTATCTTACCCATTTCTCTTTATTTTGTCCATTCACCCTCCACTGGATAAGCATATCCAATCTCACGGGAGAAAAGTAATAAAATTTATATTTCAAAAATGCCCTGAATGAAAAAGAAAACTATAAATAAATATTATATATGCCTTGAATATTATAAATTGAAAGAATTTGATTTTCCAAAATTTCTTCATTATCTGGAGAAAAGATTAATTGGAGCTACAAGAACCCAATAATGGAAATGCAACAGGATTTCAAGAGAACAAAAATCCATCTACATTAAACTTTACACACAACATTAGAAACAAGAATGGGATTGATGTTGATTTTCTAGAAGATGGAAAGGAAGGAGTTGATGGGTTTTAGATAGTTTTGAGGTTGAAGTATAGAGAAGGGGAGCAGGGAGGAAAAGAGAAAAGGAAATTATTAACAAATATGTTTTCAATTTAGATTTAACCATAAAAATTATATTTATTCACTTTTAATCAATTGGGTAAAATTGCAATAAATTTGAAAAATTTGGGCAAATTTGTCAGAATTGAAATATTTGGATAAGATAGCAAATGCCTGAATTTTTTTTTTTTTTTAATCATTGGACCATTAATTAGGATTAATTACAAAAAATTAATGAATTTTCAAGAAATTTGCAATTGCAACACAAACTTTAATTTTGGCAATTTTAACACCAGTCATGATTCCAGCCAAAACTAGGCAGTCAGATCCAAAGTAGCACTTTTTTAATATTAATTTGTCCATGCCAAATCTGATTGTGAAACTAAAAAAAAAATAAAAAAAATAAAAAAAAAAAACCATTTTGCTAAGAATAAGGAAAATGCCATCATTTCAAGAACAAAAAATTAATCAAACGAAAAAAATCCCCAAATCATCAAAACCATAAAGAAATTAAACAACTATCCAAAAAGAACTGGCATATCCAGAAAAGAAACCATTAAACTCATACTCAATGAATCGATAGCTCACCAGGAAACTAACCCCAGCAAAAGCAAAAGCAATCCTTTAGCTCAATACAACCAGTAAGGTTTGAAGCTCCTAAAGGCACCAGCTGTAAAACCCCAAAGAACCCCAAAAACCTTGAGTTCGTCACTGCTCGAAAGAGCATGAGATTGGAGTCAACATTCGGATCTAGAAATTATAAAAGAATATGCTTAAAATACTCTGAAGAAATATTCTTTGTATTTTAGCTTGGCAATGGAGGCAGGCGTAACCTACTAGTCCCAAAGTCCCCACAATCTTTTTTCTTTATTTATTTCTCCACTAAAGATAAAGAGTAGAATAATAAAGCCAACGGTAATATGCTCAAAGAAAGAACACTGTACCTTAAAAAAAGGGAAAAATTTTACACAAGTAACTTGAAAACAAGTCGAAGAAAAAATAATAAACCAAATCCGACTGTTTTATGATTTAGGGTTCTTAAAAATAGATATAGGAATATTTGTCTTGAAACAATGGGGTTTTCCTTCTTGTTAGCTAAATGCGTTTGTTTTTTTTTTTTTTTTCTTTTTTTTTGTTTCACAGTTAGATTTGACGTGGACAAATTAATATTAAATAAGTGTCACGTCAGATACGACCACCTGAGTTTTGGCTAGAATCGTGACCGATATTAAAATTGCCAAAATTATAAAGAATGCGAACCGAATTGTTAAAATTAAAAATTCATGGTGCAATTGTGAATTTCGTTAAAGTTCATGAATCTTTTTATAATTAATCCCCTATTAATTATTATGCTTTTTATATTATTACTATTATTTTTTTTTAAATAGAAACGTCATCATTTATATATAGTACTAAAATTAAGCCATAACAACCAAAAAGCCCAAACTTATTCACTAAATGACAAAATACCCTAATGTACCCTAATTTGGTAAAAATAGTTGCAATTATACCCAAAACCAAAAAACCCAAACTTATTCACTAAATGACAAAATACCCTAATGTACCATAATTTGGCCAAAATAGTTGCAATTATACCCAAAAGTCAAAAATTAGCAAAAAATGGTAGTATTATCCAGAACACCCCTCTACCTTATCCCTTGACCTCCCACCTAGTCATCTCTTTTTCTCCTATTCTTTCCCCACCGTTGTCATCCATAACCCACCTTCACCGCTAGCACCATCCCCACACCAGCCTCCACCATTTGGTAGGAGTTAGCTTCAAAAGGTAAAATGACGTAAGGCTGAATTTCAAGACATCATTTGATGTTCAACAATGATCATGATGGGATTAGCAGGGATTGAGAAGATCTCAAAGAGTTTTTACATGGAATTTTTAAGCAGCAAACAATGATATTATAGGGTCAGTGATGTCTATGGCAGAACTATGGGTGTATGGGATACAACTGTACCAGTAATTTGAGCAGGTAAATTAAGCCATCAAAAGTTAAGAGTTATATGCAGTGGATTGAGTTAGGTGCCAAGGAAGATATTAAGACTACAAATAACTTGGTGTGGGGGGATGATAAAGACTATCTTAAGGCTATGAATAAATTGGGGAGCTAGGATGACAAAGACTATATTTTGATGATCTGATTATGATTTTGCCACATGATTTACTTCTTGGTGAGGACAATAATTGTCGTGAAGGTGGAGTAGACGAAAATGGTGGGAGAGGGAAGAGAGAGATTATAACACCCAAAGAAAAACCAATGAAACTTCAGTGAATCGGAGTTTTGGAAAGAAATGATTAGACGGTGATAGAAACAGAAAACCTAAGAACAGTTATGTGAAAACAGTTATATAATCTGAAATAGAACATAAGTAAATTTAAGAAATTAAGTAAATGTGACAGAATAAACAAAATGATAAAAGTTAAACAAACACAAATGAATTAAGTTAATGAAAACTAATCAAATTAGAAAAAGAAAATGAATAGTCAATAAATGAAAGTTAAGGAAAAATTCGATACGGAGATTTAAAGCTTAAAAGTAAGCGACTGTAGAGACAACGATGAATTGTTAAATAGAATAAACGAGAGTCAATATCGGATGATTAATAATGATAAAGAGTTAATTAGAAGTTGATTAAAATAAAAAGAGGATGAAGATGCAAAGGATTAAGGTGTTTAAGGAGGAAAAATGAATTTTTCAAATTAAAGACAAATGGGACCCACCAAATTTTGTAACCATTTACAAAAGTTGAAAAGTCAAAAATTCTTATCTTTGGACAATAAGGTGGGCCGGCCATACATGGATAAATAGGTTGAATTTTAGTTGTTTTACTTAAGTTAAAATAGTATATTAAATACCTTTAAACTTGTCAAAAATCAAAGAAAACAAAACTTTCATACTTATTTTCAACTTACAACCTAATATAATATATTAATGAAGTAAAAATAAAATCAAAACATTTGTAAGTTGAGGGCCGGCCAAATGTGAGGAGGAATAGCTAAAGTAATAATTTGTTTTTCACTTTGAAATTGAAGAAGAACACATCCATTTATAAACAATTTTCTTAAATATTCTAGAATTTTCTTTATTTTTCTATCAAAAATTATCATAATTTGTGTTGGATTTTTATTGTACATATATATAAGTGTGATAATAAGAGTTAAGTGATGGGAAAAAGAAATCTTACACCAAAAACTTGAGTTGGCCAAACCATAGCCATATATGTGTATCCTTTGTTATTTTTTCATTTTCCTATGCCAAAACATTACCTCTAAACATAGTTTATAAAGGAATTTCTCTCTAAAATCTAATAGTCAAGTTATTATAATGGTAAAAAAGTTAGGTGAAGATAGTGTAAAGAAATGAAGGTTAAAGATAAAAGAGGAAAAGGGATTCAAGGTGACAAAAAAAAAAAGACAATTTTTAACTTAAGGTAAAAATTCTGCTTTTCATGATAATTTATTAATTTTATGACATTTATAGTTTGAGTGGTATATGAATTTATGGATTTGAATAAGACATGAAGTTATGTATGTTTATGATTGAGAAATTTCGCTTTTACTTGAGAGTTATATATTAAGAACAAGTATGAAAGGCAATAATGGTTATAAGTGAAATTTGAAAATTCGGATTTTATTAGAAGCAATAATTTGAGTCTGTTATTCCGCGACCTTAATGATTGAATTTGTTTAAGTGTAAAACATAAAATTTGTAGATATATATGTTATTTATATACCTGTAAAAAGAATTTGGAAAATTCAAAATGAGGAAAGAAATATCAAGTAAAAACAGAGACTGATTCAGATATAAAGTTTCTGAAAAAAGTTACTGTGTTTTAATTTCACAGAACATTAGAGACTGAATTAGGTTAAGTACTCAACATGAAAAGTGTTTATTTATGTCTTATCTAGAGGTCTGTGAAAGAATTTTGTCATTGGATTAGTATTTTATGAGATGCAACCAAAACAGTAGAGACTGCCCGGATTGAAGTGCAAGGCAGCAAGGCTGACAGTAAGGTTGAGTTCAAACTGTCACCATATGTTGTGTAGTACTTGAACATGGATGAAATTTAGATATGTTATAACCTGTAATGTCTAGTTTAAATAGAAAAAATAATCAAAGTAATTAGATATGTATAGCACGAGTTAGGAAAAATAATCAAAGTAATTAGATATGTATATCACGAGTTATAGGCAAAAAAACACAGAATGGGAAAACAAGTAAAAATTTAAAAGCTAAAATCCTAAGTTAAAGATTATACAAGTATTAAGTAAACTAAAGTTAAGAATAATATATGACATGTAATTAAATACTTATTTTAATGTTTAATTGATGTGTAACTTCAAATGACAAAAATGATAAAAGTGGAAATCCCAAGTATAAAGTGAAGCCAATACGTAAAGTAAATTAGAAAGGTAAGTTGTGTATACATCATTATACATATCCATAACTTGATTTGTTGAATCAATAAGCATATTTCCTTCTTGACCAAATGTCACCTTATTATTACTATTGATCATCCTTTGATTTTCTTCAAGTCTAAAATAATCCATTTCCATTGATTGTTATTGGAATTGCAATGCCTATTGTATTAGTTCTTACTGAGAACCTAAATTTTGATAATGATCTTGATTGACCATGTACCAAAATACTTTCAAAAGTATGTACACCAAATGTTCAATCATATGCTTTAATAAATATTGTTGGAAAACGACATTGATACCAAGAATGGAACCAACATATATTCATCGAACTGTATTGACACCGATTGATTAACAGCATTGTTTACTTATTGATTGTTCACTGTACCTAAATGATTTCACTGAATATTTGAATTGGCATGTACTGTTTATGTGGACCTGACAGAGCTACCGCACTGATAGGATAGTAGATAAATAATGTCAATATTGTGTACAATGGACTCTTTATACTGTTTACCCTAATTAGGAAGGGATTTATCTTAGTCGTAAGGCCTAACCCGCTTTATGTAATTTACTGATATTGATATACTGTTACTGTCACTGTTACTGTTGCTGGCCCTTTATCTGTCACTTCCATATACTGATATGGTACTTACCAATCATTATTGACATTGTTTTCCATAGAAACTATTTCCCTACTTCATTGTTATTTATTACTGTTATCATTGTTACCCATTCCATATGCCTAGTAACAAATGGTGTGCAAATTTAATATATTAATATCTACTCATTGCATTCTTTGTTTCTTAATCTCCATTGATTTATCCTATTATTATTTACCTGATTCTCATGTTTAAATGGTGTATACCTAGCTCACTGAATAAGTTTATACTCACTCATGGTTGTTACTTATTTTTCAGGAAATAAATACTAGGAGCTAATTCTCAAGTCATTTTTCTCTCTCCGCACCTGGGACATTTAAAGACTCTAATGTAAATTTTCTTTTATGGAGTCTGTGTGATTATATTCTAGAGCTCCATAAGATATTATTCGGGAAATAAATAGTTTTATTTAACTTATGAATGTATATTATCTTAAAGTATGATATAACATATTACTAAAACTTAAGAGATGCTTGATGGAAAATGAATATGGCATAACAAATGGTATTGATAATGATAATGACATAGACAGTAATACTGATAATGATAATGCAAAAATATAATTGTGACATGGAATGAATAAAATAAATATATAAAAGTGTTTTAGATGACTGTGTGAACTATGGAGTTGAGAATATAAGGATGATAAAATATTGGGAGTAAAAATTTTATGCAGCCTGTGTAATTGTTTTAAAAGATTTAGTTTTGGGTTGGAAATAATATGAAAAATATAAAGAAAACTCTGTCAAAATTTCTGTAAGAATAATGAAATTTGAATATAAATAATTGGGTTTAATGTATAAATGATTGATGCTTGATATGTTAATGGGTTCTACGGGTATCCCTAAGACTGTCATGTTCCAAAAGTGAAACGTGACAGAGATGATGGGATGGATGAGAGGTTAGGGCAGGATGATAAAGGGTATTTTAGGAAAACATTATTATTTTTCTCTAATTTTGACATGGGTACACTTGCTACTAATTTTGATTAAATTAGGGTAGAATAGGCTATTTTATAAGGTTTGGGTAAAATTGCAATGCTGCAAATGGGTTTGGATTTTTTGGTCATTGGGCCTAAATTATATCCTTTTGGCATATTTTTAAGCATTTTCATTATTGTTTAATGTTATGATGCTCAACTTATTACCTTAAACAAGAGATAGGCTAACTGTAATATTGTCATTTTTTCACATTATCCAATCATATCAAAGATTATCACATGTAGAATAGGATAATTAATTTTTCTTTACTGCATGCAACAAACGAAATACGAGACAAATATTTGTCTTGTTTCATCCCATTTTGTTTGGTCCCTTGCGCCAGATACATATATCAATAGAGTACAAAAGACAACCCTCTATTAATTTCACAACTACGCATAATGCAAATTCAAGTACTTTTTTAGGACCTTTGGTTGTATTTAACTTGCAAAAGTTAAAGGAATTTTCTTATTACACACTACCTTTACAATGAAAGGAAAGTCAAACTGCATGACAATGCCCAACATTTTCTCCATCAAAACTAAAGATCAGTAATTAAAAACCACTCTTCTAGAACGCAAACCATAGACAGATCAAAAACAAGAAATAATGCAATTCATATTCTTAATCCATTAGATTAAAATAAATTTCTATTGGACACTAGTCCCCGAGTAAGAATTGCAGCTATGAGTATGGTTTTTCTAATGCTAAATTTATGTACTCATCAATGACATGAGAACTTGGGTTAGTGCCAGCAGTATGTATCACAGAAAGAAATTAGGCATAAATTACCTGAATGCAGAACCGAACAGTGTAGATTCCTTCCTCATTGTATTCTGGAGTAATGATCACTTCTGATATTCGTGATACCTCCGTCAAAACAGCAACCGCACTTAAAAACCAACAATCACCTAAATGACCCTATTGCACAGACAATTAACCACATTTTCAGAAATTTGATCAATTAAATAAATCAGTTCTACATATTTATGAACAAATGATGCATGACAATAATGATACAAATACTGCACATCATGCAGCAAAAAGCAACCCAACCTGACAAACATCAGAAGGATTTGCAGACCCAGAAAATAAGCATGGGCAATAATCCAGACGGTTTTCCTTGACAATTTCACCGGGCCTCATCCAATCAGAGACAACCTAGTTTAGAAATCCAAGATTAGGTTAGTAAAACAAAGAAAATACATAAAGCAAGAGGCAATTTCCACAGTCAAGAAAACCTACCTGCAATTTTAAAGAGGGATATTCTGGATCTAAATATAGTGATTGATCATTTGGAGGAAACTCCTGGTCAGTAAAACACGTTTCTCCCCTGGCTGACAGGGCTTCTTTGACAGCCAATTCAACTGAAAGCATTCTCTGATTGATTTCTTCTTGTGATTCTACCCTAGGTTTCCTGAACTTTCTGGCAAAAGAATCCACATCTACCACAACTTCACGATCTGACCTCCTTTTCCTCCCACTTGAATATTGACCATCCCAATCTACATCATCCCTATCATATATATCAACATCTGCAGGATCACTATCCCACTCATCAACCTAAAAGAAGCACATGAAGCAACAATCACTGAGAAAATTCGACAGTAGATACATTTTATATTGTATAAATAATTGCAGTCACATACTCTGGGGGGAGAATCTGCCCATTGCCAATTATCTTCAGGAAAGTCAATCATACCAAGCTCTGTTAAGCCAACAGCAGTGTAGAGAGAGGCAATCTCATCTTCAGTTAAGCACCTTCCCCATAAAAACACATCCATTATGTGCATTTTAGACTCAGCTCCTTCACTATCTGACCTTCCAAATGCATCCACGTCTGTAGGTGGTCTAAAACCGACCCAAACTTCTGTCCCTTGGTCCCAAATGCTACTACCAACAGACAAGGGTAACCCAGTTTGGAAGCCATCAAAGCCGCCATCCATATAGCAAGTTGCCTCACCCAAATCAGCATCAACTGTCAGTGTCACAGTATGCCACCTGAAAAATAATTGTATAAATCCAATAAGCCACTATCTTGAGACAAAAGGTATAGAGTATCAATAAAATTCAAAATAGTCAATTTGTCACCAGTCTTAATCACTATTTGAAGATGAAAATAATACAGGAGAAAGCAGTACAAGGTCAATGTGAAGTCAACAAGAAACAAAGCACAAGCACTAAGATCTGAAGTTTCTATTAAATGCCAACGAAAAAAAAATTGCGAACCTTCCATCTGCAATACTTGTTGCACTGATACTCCACTCTTTTGCAACAGTTGTCTGCCTATCACCTTTAGTAATCAACCGAAGCCCCACTTGCCCAGCTTCAATACCTTGCTCAGCACCAGCCACCAGAATTTCCCAGCAAACCTTCTTTTGAAATTCGGTGCCTAAAAGGCACACTGGCCCAGACTCAGGTTGGATCAGCACTGTAATCGAAAAGCTGACTTTTCGACTTTGACATATGCTAGGATCTATCTCACCACAATGCCTCCCACTTGTTGTTGGTTCATCGTCGAGGATACATAAGGCACCAGTAATTCCCGTCTGTCAATAACATTAAGATTTAATTTATTTGCAATAAAATTCACTCCGTTTTTGCACCTAAATGCAGCTATCTCAATTCAAGAGCAAAACAGATGAAACTGAACAGGAATAATATTTCAAATAGGAAAGAAAATTTATGCAATAAAGGTCCCAGGGAAAACATCCCGATAAGGTCTAGATACAGATGAATATAAAAGCTAGTTGATAGGCGACTTTGACATAGATTCACAATGGATCAAGAAAACCCAAATAAACATTCGAATCCGGACAGAAGCTTGATCATTCAGATCCAAATCTACAAGGCTTGAGGGCTTTTGTGGTAGTTCTCTACAACATATAGGCTAATTAAATTTTAAATTCAACCCAATTAGCAGTAACTTTATGACTAAGAGACAGTTTTCAAAGAATACTTCATAGTCAGGGCATAGGTGCTTGCTCAACAGCCTGGAGGTACTTCACCAAGTGCACAACTCACTTACTCTACCTGTAGGGCCATGAACCTTCTTGCAAAAATAAAAATAAAAAAAATAAGCTTCCAGATTAACATTAAACAAATCTTATTTATTTGAGGTGGGGATGCCATGCCGCTTGAGTCTGATACATGTGTAGGGTTGATGCAGAACAATTCTAGTGAGTACTTACCATGAAAAGCAATATGCAAATGTTAGGTTAACTATCTGTTCTTATCTGCCTTTTTAATTTCATCTCAACTTTTCTAGTCTCTTACAGATCCATCCTTGCGTCCTCAGAAATCAAACACAAAGGTCCTCATATTCCTGATGATGGATCACTGGACTTCCTATTTTCAGTTGTCACATATCAAGTATTATTATCTATTCCTCAGAAAATAGAAGTACTGCTCTTAATCAATCACCATTTTACCTAGTTATTACAACAGTTCAACCAGTTCATTCAAATTGAACCCAAGAGCTTTGACTAGCCTCTGATTTGGTTGAAAGTTTGCTAGTAACTAGCACCAGGCTTTCATAAAAGCTACTGCAGCATCAGTTGCTTATGAGTTCTAGGCTTTTCGGTACCAGTTCTAGTTTCAGAATTCAAATATAAAATTTTTCTTCCTATGACAATCTTGTAGAGGCTGATGATCATGGAGGTATTCTATCACCTACTCAGGCTAGAAGGCATGCCATCCACACACATCAAGAAATGCCAGTAATAGCCATTTGTATGATAACAACAAAAGGAGCACAAAATACAGAACTCTGAAGAAGCCAGATACAAGACAGAGGTGTTGTAAACTTCATTCTACTTAACCAGTGCCAAATTTATAATAAGGATTAGAATACAAAGATCAACCTGAAGGGCTCGACGAGCTAATTGAGCCATGCGTATACGACGTGCAATGCTTGAAACCCTCTCCCTTGCAAAGGAATCACTAAGAACAGAATCACCTCCTACTGCACGCACTGCAGCTGTCATAGCCGCTGTCTCCCTGCTGCCAGCATTAGGAATAGAGGAAATCAAAGAAGCTTCGATCTCCTTCCACTTTCGTTCTTCCTTCTCCAGAAGAGCCTTCCTTCTTTCTTTACCTCTGCCCTCCTCTTCACGTCTTTGCATTAAGATTTCCTCTTCCATCTCCTTTTCTCTCAAATAACTAAAGACAGTATATTTAGACACAAGCGGAAAAGATAAATCTTACATGTTGAGAAATAAAAACAAATACCTGAGGAAGTTGTTACCTTTCTTGAATAATTTCAAATTGCCTGTGGTCTTCTGGCATCCATTTCTTAATTTTCTTCGCACTTAGGTCCGAAAACCCTATGCTATCAAGAAAAAGCCTCAAGCGCACCTCATCCTAGTGCATTGTGAGTACAATCACATCATTATCGTAAATATAAAGCAAATGTAGCATGCAAGGCAAGAAATTATCACCCTTATGTACCTGCACTCTTTCGGCTTTAGCAGTCAACCCAAGCAGTAGTAGTAAATAGCCACCAAATCGATCCCACATGTAAACCCATTCAGTGTCAATTGCCTCTTCCAAAGCCAAGATTCGTGCATGTGCACACATTTCCCTTCTGTTATCAAAACCACTGGCTGATTCACGGCAAAATGTCCTGTACCTCATTCTGCACAAGAATGATCCTACAACTAGTTCCTCATTTCTCAGACGATCTCTCAATTTCATGACATCATCCCTAGGAAGCACAAGGTTTCCTGCCTTATCCCGTTTAGCAGTAGGGTCTCCAACCAAAAGAGCTGTTGAACTAGCAGATCTCTGTGGAGCTGAATAAGTTCCAGATAAAGCATTTCTTGTCTGCATGATGAAGAAAAAAATTCTACATTATGCACGAGAAACAATACTAAACCAATTTTATAAAAGGAACACTTCTGTAAATTGAATTTCAAATGGATTTATAAAACAGAACAGCAGGGAGGGGAAAGTACTTTTCTATGATGGTATGAGATATGTTAGAAAAATTGCCAATCAAAACAGGGATGTAGCTATAATTAAGCATTAGTATCCCCAACACTACTGGCAAACAGAACACAGAGCATAATGTCATCATAATTGAACTTCTTCAATCAGTGGTCATGTTTATTTTGCAACATTCCACATACCATTTTCTTAAAGCCTCAGTTGATTCCATGTGTTTCTCCTTTGTTAAACAATATCTGTGACTCTCAGAGAACAGTTAGGAATTTGCAGTTAATTGCAAGTGTTGATTAGATATACTCTCTAAGCCATCAAGATCAAACCTCTTATTAATGACTCTTGTTTTCATTCTTGTTAAATTTTTAATTTTTATATGAATGGAGAGTATTAAACACACAAACACACACACACACAACACATATTGGAATATTGGGTCTTATCATTACTAAAAAGTTAGAACTAGCCAATTAGGTGATAGACCTTCACCATATATTAAGCTCTTATATATTTTATTCCCAATCAATGTGGGATTATCTTAATAATTCTCAATATATAATTACTTTTCTACCAATAAATAACTGTCTTATAAGCCATTCCATGACAGAAGAAAATCAAATGGTATGGGGAAAAGATTGAAGGAAACATAACTGCACTTCCTTTATCTGAATCAGTTGCTGCATGTGGTGGAATGACAAACAAAGTACTATATTTGAAAGTCACCAATATGTCAATAAATGTTTCAAAACTCACTCTTCAAAACACATCAGGATGACTAAGAATAATACCAAAAGGAAAGTTTGAAGCCAAATCAAACACACACCTTGGTGGCAGATCGTGAAATTGCTTGAACAATAGTATCCTTGCTGAGAAAATGAACTGCATTTTCCATCATCTGGAAATTTAAGATGTTACCAACTTAAACAGATGACCATTGCTAAAAAGATGGTATGCAATTTCTCCACATAAATCACATCTCAAACCAGAACAAAATAACATTTTTGTAGACAGGCGACAAAATAAAGCAGCATGAGCATTAAAAAAATCAGAAATCAGGACACTAACCTCAAGAGTCAAGCATGGACGAGAAACAGCAAACCCAAAGGCTACAACAAGTGTAATTGCAGATACAGCAGCGCCAGCAAATGGTGGATAAATTTTTAAACTAGCAACGACACCCCAGCCCTCAGTTGCCAAAGCAATCCCATAAAGCATGAGAAATGCAACACTGTCCAGGGGTTACATTAGATGTGAACAACAGATGAAGCATTTTTGTGTTTATCATACATCAAATGCTAATAAAAATAAAAATGGAAAATGAGGAAACAGAATAGACGAACAAACCTGACATTCTTGCCACAATCTGCATGAGCATCATATACATATACGGGAAGTACTCGAGGTGAATAAACTACAATGGGCGGTGAGAGGAGGACCTACAGGAGATGAAAGAAGACATATACACACTAGAAAAAAGGTAACAAAAAATGTTCCTTTGTAACACCAAATGAAGAACAAACACAGAAGAAACCGTTCACAAAGGATCAAATTTGAATGAAGCAAATGCAATATAACTTACTGTCAAAGCTCGTCCAGCTAGAAGAAACAGAAATGAAAAATAACCAACAGATGCTCCAACAAATGGTTTACCTAACAAAGAAAGGTAAAAGCAAACTATCATTAGCACTAAAAAGTGATGTATTTTAGTCTAGAGCTGTGAAGAGATCTGTCCAGGACTAATAGACCAAGCAAGTTATACAAGTTAGCAAATGAAATTGTCTTCACCTTGAAACCATCCAACAAGAAATGCAGCCAAGCCCAAAAGAAAAGCAAGGAAGCAAACAAAGAGCATCTGCATCCTGGTCAGATAGAAATTGTTTGAAGCCCAGTGGTGGATAACACTAATAGCCAGCACGATTAGGAGAAGAACTAAAAGAAATGCTACTCCTATCTGTCGTAATTGTGGAAAGCTAAGTTAACACCCAATAAGCTAAAAGGTGTGATAATTCAGGGACAATAAAATAAACCTAACTTACAGTCCATGGCTTAATTACAACTATAACAGCAGCTATTGCAGCAAGCAGAAGAAGAAGACCAATAGTAACAAATACATATACACCTCGAGAGAGTTTCCAACCATCATCTTTCCTGAAAAGAATTTCAACAGCAGATCAAGAACTGGACAAGCACCTACTATAATATGAAGTGCCAATATCTGAAGATGTATAAAATATCCAGTCATAGATTCACAGTGAAAACTTTAATTATTCAGTAAATTTATAATCTCACCACTTAAGCAATCCAGAGCAAAGTGAGAGCAGTGCCGGAATGCACACAAGAGGAAGTAAGGCAGCTAGAAAATCACCCTTTGTTGCAACCTGGTCATCCCTAGATTTAACAACGTCCAAATAGGATGTACTGCAAAATGCCACAAGAACAACTACCAAAAAAGCAACAGCAAGCAAAATGATACATGTTTATTATACAAAATGATAACTCAAATACAAACATTAAAATCTTCAAGTATAATCACGAGTCAAGACCAAGCAGTTGATAAATTACCTGTGAATATTCCAACACATGCAGCAGAAGATAGGGAAAACTGATATGTTGCAAACCATGAAACAATTGGCAGAACTCCTGTAACCACCAAAGCAATTGCAGAAGCCATTGCCCAACCAAGGTACACTGATGATGCATAAGGAGAGTTAAAACCTTTTGGGTCACTAGCCCATCCCTCGTACTCTAACTCATCTAAAGGCTTCACGGACACTATTGCACCCAAAGCCAACACAGATCCAGTAAATACTATCACACAAATTATAAGAACAATTCCCTGACAGGGTGAAAGATATAATTAGAATCAAACAAAAGGATTAATGTCAGAAAGCATTTAGCAAAGAGATAAAAGCATATAATGTGAAAAAGTAAAAGTGAGAAATCTATTGTATTAGCATAGACTTCTAACTGGATAGAACTTACAAATTCTTTGAGCATTACATCAATGAAAAAGAAGAAAGAGTGGTAAAGGGAAAAGGAAGGAACAAACCTCCTTTGTCCCAGAAGGGCAATGATCTCCTGAAGGACCTGTAGATTCTACCCGTTGAACCCCAAACTGGTAACCATTATGAATCCAAATAGGAACTGCAACAGAAAGACATGCCACCATGAGTGGGACAGTCAGGGATAATCCCAGGAGAACCGACGATTTACTGCAGAACAAGCACATGTATTAATGGATAACAAAGTGTAGGGCACTTCCACATAATTAGCAAGGCAGAATAAGTCCCCCCAAATTGAAAAAGATATGGTTCACATATTTATCACGGTTCAGAAACAAAAAAAGAAAATTAGTAATTTGCATATAGACTTGTTGATCACAAATTTAAAATTTTAAATATACAAAATATATAGAGTAATAAATGAAGCCCTGACAACAATAAAATTTTAGAAGTGCTCTATAATATCCAAGGTAATCAGAATTTTTCAAAATTGATGGACCAAGATTTCACCAAGCCAACACGTGATACTAAAACAATCTCAAATGACTGCCATTTTTTCTGCAAAGTTGAATCCTTTGTTGGTTCTTGGATCTAAATAATATTCTATATATGCAATCTTTCAAGTTGACTCACTTATTTTTGTAATATGAGAATATATGCATCACATATTGGACAATGATCGACCAGAAAACTTTCAACAATGACCTAGAGCAAAAGAGAACTTTATTAAGTGATGCACCACAACGGTAAATATGAGTGACCAGAAACACTTCCAAATTTCATTGTAACCAAACTTGAGCACCAAACACAAGATTCAGGAAACACAAGAATGATGGCACCAATAATACAAAAGCCAACTTATTACATATGTAACTGCAACTCTGGACCTCCAAGATGAATATAAATCTTTAATATTTGCATGTAACTGCTTCAGTTTATACAAAATGAAGAAACAAAAACAGACTAATTATGTAAGACAACTCTATTCGGTACAAAAGAAATAAAAACTACAAGTTGATCAAGAGATACAACTGAGGACACCAGCCATTTTGTATATCCAGTCACAGTGCAAAGAAACAATTGCCTGCAGATTGATTAAAGAAATCCAATTAAAATACTAAGGGCTGATTGTTTAAAAAATCATGAACATTGTGCTCTTATAATCACTGATTTTATTTTAATTTTAACTTGTGTGATATGGAAGAAGTCAAGAAAATTCAATTTCAAAGACTTGAGAATTTTAGAATTATGGTTCAGAGTTTTCCTACGATATATTTCCAATATTATAGTATATTTCTAGTCCTTTTATAGTTATTTTAGATTTATATTCACATGTCTATTCAAAAAAACAAGTTGCTGGTCAAGTACTTCAAGTACAAGCACAATTTTGTAATTTTCAGCTTTGCTAGAAAATCTGTCCAGATAAATTAGGCAGTCTTGAATTTTATTTTAAAATCATAGTTTGAATCCTTTTGGCCCTAGGATAACATTATTCCCTTAGTAGATATACAGCAAAGGAAAGAATGTAGCTTTGAATACTAAAAAAAAATATCTCAAAGTCAACACTAGAGAGGAGACACTTGCATCAAACTTCTGCTGCAAATAATTGTCTAAAGTCAAACAAGCAAGGTTTGCATAACAACATGCTCACAACTACCAAAACTGTAAGGAGAATAATCGTGTGGTGAAAATTTCTTTAGGATACTTGAGAGTATGAGAAAATAATTAGCAATTGAGAGGCTGAAGTTGAATAAAAACACTCAACAATCTAATCTAGCAATTAGAAACTGAAGAATCAAGAACTAAAAGATTCAACTATACCATGTAAGAGGAAGAGAGAGCGGGAAAGAGAGAGAGTTGAAGTCAGGAACTTAGGATTCTAAATTGGGGAAATTAGGAGTCTTTGACCAAGCAGGAGAGAAGAGAATGAAGTTTGAATTATGCCTACAAAACAAGTTTTTATGACAACTAAAACAATAAGCATCTTGGGTCAGGTTGGTCATAAACAAAATTTATTAACATTAACCCAACATCAAATCAACAACTCAGTTTCTTGAAATTGTGATTGAGGATAATTGAAGGTTTCCCAGAAAAAACAAGAGAAACATAGGGTTAGCATTTCAATTTAAAACATGAATAATCATATGCCAGACATGAAAAGCCTCCAGTGGTCGAATTTTCCCGCATGCCGCAGCAGTAAAAAATAAATCAATAAAAGGCACATGACATAATAGAATTAGTAGAATCCAAAACCAATCATAAGGAAAATCACATATAGTAAAACCTATATAAATTAATATTCGATAAATTAATAACCTTTATTATATAAAATTTTCTACGGTCCAGACTTGAGTTAATAGGCTAAATTAATACTTGATTAATTAATAGAATTCATGAGTCCCAACAATATTAATTTATAGATGTTTTATTGTTCTTGGACAGAGCATGGTGCATGTGCTAAAGTTCTTAACTGAATATGTAACAGTTAGTACACACCAGAAATCATTCATGAAGTACAATATGCATATACGATATAAGACAGCGCTCCAAATTGTTACATGATAAAAGTAAATAACTAAAATATTGTTCAAAGGTATATAATTAAGTGTCATACCCCAAGAGGGAAAGCAGCAATCCAACACAAGTGCTAAGCAACCATGCGATAAAACCATACTGAAAAACAAAGAAATTTCAAAAGAGAGATAAGACAACCAATAATTCCATTAATAATCCCATTAATTCACAAGCTCGAAAAAAAAAGCAAAGAAAGCTAATAGAAGAAAGCAATGGGTACAACATAAATACTCCTTTTCTCTATGCAAAAGAAGAAATAAATTGACACAGCGAAGGAGGCTGCAAGGCATGCACACATTCACATTAGGAATATATCATCATTAACACCCCCCTCCCCTAAAAAAAAGGGCTAACAATCTTCCATAATGAAGAGAAAACTACTTCTCTTCACTAGTCGCCAGAGAACCTCATATTCTAGAAAGCCCTTAAATTCCTCTCACCCATGGTTCAGAAATTTCTAATTGACACAAGATAGGACAATGGTTTTTGCCATGAAGTCTGAACTAATACAAGTCTAATATTGAGAATAAAATAAAGTGAAAGGGGCGCAGGAATCTACTATAATAGCAGTTTTAACATTGTAACATACACAAGTGGCTACCAAACACAATTTACCATTGTAAAATATATTTGTTCTTAAAAAGCTAATAACATTGAGTCCATACATAAAATCAGAAGCTAAGTGCCTGGCATTCTAAAATAGTAAATTGCTTACAAACATAACGTCTGGATATAACAGTGCCGATGGCTTTTCTAGTAAATCCAGAACTAGCTAATAATTCAAATTCATCCATTTCCAAAGTTAAAAATTGCAACATGAAATAGTATCTACCTTGCGAGATTTTGATGTCATAGCCATTTCTTCTACTTGAAGAGATCGAAGAAACGCCATAATCGAGCAGACAACAGGAGATAATAGCAGCACCGCAAAGCCAAACTCAAACTGCAAAAGTATTTCAACATTTCACCACGTTTTCAAAAAAGCTTTATTTACTATAATTAAACAAATGCAAGTCTTACTCCTAAGTAAGGAAAACAAAAATGTATGTGTGTGTTTGTGTGTGTGTGTGTGTATATATATATATATAGAGAGAGAGAGAGAGAGTCCTCACCCACCTGTTGATGCGTAGCATTGATAATTTTAATTGTCTTGGGGTGAAAAAATGCCACAATAACCGTTTCAAGGATGAAGAGGAAACTAAATACAACCCATGCTCGCTCCGGAGTACCTGCTATGTGATGCAGCACAAACCTAGACAACTGAAGCCACTTTTCAAGCCCATGAAGCCTTAGTTCTTCTGACAGAGAAATTTGGTTCGGCATTGTATTGTCAACACTATTTGATTCAACAATTGTGATATCAGTGTTGTCACGATGATCTCTATCTGCATCCAAACTACTCCTTTGGAGTAATGCCAGGATAGTTGGATCCAAGTTTTTCTCCTTCAGCATCATAGCAAAATTTGGATCCAATCCTTTGTCCTGCAATAAACTAGTCAGTTCCCTATCACCCTGCCTGGTCCTCTTTTTAAGCATAGATGTAATCCTAGGATCATTCAGCCTGTCTTGAAATGCAAGAGCAAGATTTAAATCCAAAAATTGTTGATTAGCAGATGTAGATGTGCTGGACTCGCAACATTGGCTCTCAAGACCGCTACTAGAGCCAACCACAAGGGAGTTATTATGTTCAATATTTTTATCCCCAGATGTCCCAGCTTCAGGTTCTTGAATAACAGAATGACATGAACTGCTATGCAGTGCTAAGCTTGGCCTTCCACTGTCTATGCTTTTATCACTATTTATCCCTTCTTGAGAACTCATAGTTCGACATAGAACAGCATTTGTGCATTGTGCTGTAAAATGGCTGCCAGATTCAACAACATTACCAAGGTTACCTACTTCAACACTACTACTACGTTTTATACTTGAGCCACAACCTTCAGAAGAGCTAGATGAAGTGTTCTGTTCTTTTCTGCGAAATCCCTCTCTTAGACGAATCACTGTGCTCTTTAAGGCATCTCTTCTAGCAGCCAATGGGTCTGTAACTGATAAATGGCGAGAAACAACAGCACCTAAAAGCACAGATGCTACAACTGCATAACTAATACAGTGCCCCAAGTACCTGAATAAAGAAAAAAGAATACCAACTGTGACATTAAATAGTAACCAAAAACAGAAAGGCCACATTTCTGCTTGCAACAAAGTTTATAACAAACCAGTAATGCACGCCAAAGCAAATGAGGAAAACCCTGGATGTGCCAGCAACAAAAAGTGCTACAACACGACTTTGAAGAAGCTGAAACCCATACAAGCAAGCCCCCATATTCCAATCTATATAACAGTAAACCGAACTAAATTAGTTTCTGAGGAATAACTATAATTGGCATAGACAGCAATGCAAACTGAAACATGTACTAATACAACTGTTAATGACATACCAAGGATAATAACAGCAGCTGATGTAATAGCACCAAGCCAGCGGACTTCCTTTGCCGTTAGACCATATAAAATGGAGTAGACAAGCAGAACTACAAGTGAGCCAAGGTAGAGGAGGCCTAGATGCGAAGCCCTATAAATAAAAAGCATAATTAGAAGACTCTGGAGAGCAAAAGAAAAGGTTCATTCAGAAATATTACATCTTAACATATCACAATAATTAGACAAGCATTTGATAATTTTTAACCTAGAATGGTGTTGAAAGATTTCAAAACAGCCTTCTATATATAGAGGATCATACACCTACATGATTTTCATAAAACAAGCAGTATGATAAATGAACCAGAAATCAACAGTAATAACTGAAAAACACATTGCACCCTCTTCAATCATGCCCAGAACACAATATGAGCAGACCTTACCTACTAGATTGCTGAGGATATGATTCATTGGTATCAGGTGGTTCAGGTAAACAAGCCATGGGACCCATTTCTATACAGTCACTATAAGCAAATTTGTATGCCCTGCGAACATACTCATCCACATCTAAGCCATTTCCTGCAGGTATTAATAATATAACTATTAATTAATATATATAAAAAAAAATAGTAATTATACAATTGATTGCGTTCTCAGGGCTTGGATATCATGCAATAATATTATCAAACTTGGAAATCATGGAATAATATCATCAGAATGCAATTACATGTCTATAACAAGAGAAGCAATACAGCAGTAACACAGAACCAACTGTGACAACTACACCAAATCTTACCATTGAAGACCATTTGGCAAATAAAAAGCATGTTGATCGCCAAAGTAATTGCCGAGACACCAAAAAAGAAACCAGAGGGTGAATAACGCTCTGATGCATTTTTACCAGCTGTAACATAAACAGCACACAGCTCGTATGCACAGAGTAGAGCGACAGCCAGAAAAAGGAGAATAGCAACTGCCTCTGTTAGAAACAAAAATGATGAAAATCAGAGTAATAGTAAGAGCCAAGGGAAATCAAAGGAAAATGCATCAATGTGAAAAGTTGCATTATACAATGATCAAAAGCAAACTTCAATTAATTCCAACGTCAGCATGTCAAGTTCCAAAATAATAAGAAAGATGTAACAAAATAAAATTCTGCTTATGATAAAATCAGCAATTATACTAATGCAGGACTTCTCACTATGCACGCCCCTATTGCATAACATGTAGGTTTATTAGAATACAATGAAATGGCTGCTGGGTAGCCCAAACAAACAAATGGGCCTAGAAATAGATTAACAGAGCATAACACATAAAACTGCCTCTTAATGGAAAAAAATCTTCGGTGAACCTAGTCCACCACGTCAAATTATGGACTAACCAATAGTGATAAGATATGTCAAGCAATAACTATCCCATGAGGTAAATATAGTAGTTGCAATTAACATGCCGATTTGTCAGATCACCATTAACTAATCCATAATTTGATGTGGCGAACAAAGCTCACCTAAGAATTTCTCCTCCTAATGTTACAATGTTAGACTTCCCGATCTAACAACGAAAGTGTCATCAGAGAGCAATAACCTGTAAACGTGGCTTTCAGAAGTATAATGGTTTTAGAGACACCCTCTATTGAGGACTGCTAAGCATGTCTCAAATTTTTCAAGGGTGAGATAAGAGCAAATGAGAAATGGAATCTATCAATATTCTAACAAATTATTGAAGTCCTAATACCACCTGCCAGGATCTCTCAAATTCTCATTTAACATATAATAGGAAATTGAGTTTAAGATACTTCCTTGCACGGTAAGGACAGTGAATCACTGAATAGCAGCAAACAAATTTTGGCAGGCTTTAACCCAAGACAGTACAAGGGATAAAAAGGCAACATTCAGGTTTTCAAGAGTAGGGGTACAACAGTTTTTGGGATTGGGTTTGAGATTTAAGTCAGACTGAAGAACCACCTTTTCTCTCTTGGGACAAGGACAATACTATGCTAAACAATGCAATGTCCTACATTGTTGCTTGGTTCTAGTTCCTAATTCAATTTCTCCATGGAATTTAGCTTTTTAGTACTTTGCTATCATAAAAATATCTAATCTTGAATGGACCTCATATTAGCTTTTATTTAACCAGCACGCTAATCTCACAGTTCTAGTGTAATAATTTCTTTAATCTAAATCAAACTTAAAGAAATAAATAAATTCATAATGATACAAGACCCTTGGTTGAACAAGCATGAAGACTGCACCACAAAACTTAAGCCATCTAACCACAAAAATATCTCTTTCATTATATCTGAACATTCTAAAGCTGTTCTTAAAATAGCAATTTTACATGCACAAGCACATAGATTTTTAGATCAGCACTGTAACAGATTTTCATTATCCATCTTATAACAAAATTGTTTTGGAAACTTGTACAATTAGAAGAATGCACATGGAATGGCATGTTTTAATTGAAAAAGAAAACATAGAGACATTATTGAGAAGTAAAATGTCAATCTCAGGCACCAGAAATGCTATATGCAAGTTCCAAAATAGACATGCATATTACTTCAAAAAATATTTAAAAAAAAAAAGATTACATCTGTCTAGGTGGAAAACTAAAATAAATAATAAAAGACAGAGGTCAAGAAAAAACATACTTGAACTTTGCCATTGCGTTCTTGACCAAAGCATGATTGAATAGAATGCCAATAGAAGAGCAGTACCAGCCATTATTACAGCCAAACCAATTATATCTCGACCCAATATTACTATCAACCATGATCCCCACATGATAAGAACCAGAATTGGAGACATCACGATTATCCATGCCGATAGAGACAAAAAATGACAAAGGATACCCAGCTGAGGTCCTTGTAAAATATATGGCCATTTTCTAGCAAAAATCCAACTGAAAGTAGAAAGCCGACCAAGGATGAAAAGATGAAATTTTAAAAATTATTAAAAAGAAAAAAAGAAGACAGAGATCAGATTAAAACCACTAACAGGCTTATAGCAAAACAAATACTGGTAAACTAGGTAGCTAGAAACAATTCATTCATATTAAACAATAAATTATTAAATCTTGTTTTCAATAGCAAAATAAATCTAGAGGTATCTTTGAAAATAAAGTCACTGAAGTACAAAATAACCAAAGATGAAAAAAAAGGGCAAGTTAACTTCATAAGAATTAAATCACCAATTGCAACAGGCCTTCCAGAGTGCTATCTTTCACATAGGGAACAAAGAGGAAGCCAAGGTGATAATAAACTCAAGATTCTTCAATTATTATTATAAGCCTTTCAATGCCTACTCCCCAACATATAACATGCTGCTGCTAATACTTAAATGTCAATTAAAAAATAGTCTAACCTTTAACTCCCTTAAATCTACTACACCCCCGCCCTCCCCACCCCCCTGACACCCAAACTCTTCCCCCACAGCATGCTCTTTCTATTTTTCCATTTCCCTTACGATCTATCTGCATCTGCTTCAGAAGAAATTAATCCAAATTACTATTTGGATTAGTCATTTTCCTTCTTCTTTTTCACAAACAATACATGAATTAAATGGAGTATAACACAAACAAAGCCATAAAGAGCACCAAAAACAAAGGTAGAGGCTAGTTGCTAAAATCAAAAGCATCAACAAACTCCAAAAGAGAACCAAAAAACTCAAACAAAGAAACATACAGAAAATAATTCAGTTTCTCTCAATACGGTAAAGTGAATTTCAAAATCCGACAAAAGTTCTAAACTTCCTTTGTTTCCAAATATTCAACAGTATAGGAGAACCATCCTCCATAATAAACCACTTATTTACTTAAAGATAACCTCTCCAATAAGGCATCACAATTGGTCATAATCATGAGCCAGAAAATAACAAAGCAGAAAAATAAGCACGGTTCTCCACGAAAAACTTGAAAAAGAAGAAAATGATCCAATGTGGCTCAATGTGCTGTAAACATATAACCCCAACTAACAACAACTTCCTCCCTTCTAACTAAGGTGGTGTTTGATAATATAATTCAACACTTACAATTAAAATTTTCAGCACTTAATCATTTTAAGTTGTTTAGTAAAACTAGTCTTAAAGTCTCAATTAAAACAAACAAGACTTAAAATTATAAGTTAAAATTTTTAACTTAAAATTTGCAATGAATAAAAGTGATTAAATTGTTAAATAATTTCACAATTTAAAAACTATATCACTTATGTTGCTTAGCACTTAAAATTCAATACTTAAATTTTTAACAGTTAATTTTCAGTTTTACCAAACACCACCAAAATTCTCTTGCAGTTAGAATGTGTTGTAGAACACACTTTAGCTGGACAACCAATAAGTTGAATTGCATTTCATGGAAACTTCCTGCCCACTTGCACTCCACAATAGTTAACAATATTGTCTCAAACTCCAGATTTCACATCAGTCCCACTATGTGATGGTTTATGAGGTTGCTTCAGGATATGCTAATCAATATTCTTGTAGAACATATTATTGTTTTCAGGTTTCAAGGTTGGTCCAATATTCTTATATGTTCCAATTTACAACAATGTTCATCAAAAGTTTGACAATATAAATGCTTATCTGCCAAGCTAACACCCACAAGATAAGCAAACTTCATTGTTGTCAAGAAAAGTACTAGAAGCTTGAAAAGATGGAAACCAAATTTGAATACCATTCAGGCAATACTACTATGAGAGTTACAGAGAAATTTAAAATTCCATCCAGCTGCCACTTTCATGTTACATGAAACAACAAAACAATTACTGCATTGCAACTTTAACCTGATGCACATTCACCAAATGTTATATACAACATGTGTAAAGATGTGTAAAGACATAAAAAGGAACCCCTTTGGCAAATTCCACCATCTTCTAATACAAAACCATCACTAAACACAATAAAGGCAAGTCATTAACCGGGAGGAGAACAGTCATCATTTTGCTTTCCCACACCCAGCCCCTTCCCTCCATTATCTCTTGCAAAAAGTGGGAAACCAAACAGAACTGAAATATTGTAAGAGAAAAGGATAAAATTCCACATAATCAATCACATGTAGTAACAGTAAATCCTATATATCTCACCTATTACATTCACCCAAAACATTAATTTTAATTAGAATTCAAATAGTTCCCCAGTTTTGCACGCAACATGTGACATCTTTACTCCATAAACAAAAACATATTCAGACAACACCATGCAAAACTGGTATATGGACCATCTTTTAACTTCTGTTCACATGGCATTGCAGTTTCCCTTTTATAATAAAAGGAAATGCTTTAAAAATCAAAACCAGTCAAGGTCTGAGGTTTAATGCGTCCAAAATGGTGCACGAAAAAATGCTTTATACCGCTAGCAAGAACAATGAGAAAGTAAAACTAGTAGAACTCATTGATTTGACATTGATTAAAATTGATAAAGACACTGGCTTTTTAAATTGAAATGACTTTCATAGGGATTTTTTCTCTAAAATGACCTGCCAAACCTGTTCCGGTTGAAAAAAATTATGCTCTCAGATTTTTGGAAATAAACCAAGTTATTTTCAATTAATTACACATTTAAACCTCAAAGTTATGCCAATTAATCATAATTTACACCACTTTTTTATTTTATTTTTATTGAGAATAATAATTTAGACCACATTAATGCTGAAGCAAATATATAAAACTGAATGAATGCACTTCAGTGACAGTGGCAGCTATGAAAACTAATTTAAAGTTTCAAAAACAACCTAGAAAGAATTACCTATAAATCCTCCAAGGTCTCCAATTCACCGCCCAGAGAATCCAAAACGAAGCCAACCCCAAAACTGTGAAAAGGGTCCCTGAAATTGCGCAGGACAATACAATCCTGTGCTCATCTCCTTCCATGACCCCCCTCTCTGACCTGCTAAAAACCCATATGCATCATAATCAATGCCAATTCCACAAAATATACTCCTATACAGAAAAATGTAACCCCAAGCAAAAACAAATTCTAAGATTCAAGAATATTACAAAAAAAAATCCCAAATGAAGAACAGTTATGAAAGGAACAATGAAGTGGGTTTTATTTACTTGAACATAAAACATCAAAATCAACACCAATTCCATAATATTCAAAATACATTAAAAAAAAAAAAAAGAAATGAATCCCAGATAGAGAAAGTAATGCAGTGAGCTACGGAATGGAAGTTTACCTACAAAAAAGAAACCCACTTGATGGGCAATAACATGATGGTCTGAATTTAACAAAGATAGCTCATTTAGGGAACAAAAATGTCATATTCTGGAAATGGATTTTGAGTCCTGAAACCAAAGATTTGAGCTTTTTTTACATAGAAGAACAAGCTAGGGTTTTGGTTTTGGTTTTGGTTTTGGTTTTGGTGGTGGTGGTGGTGGTGTGGAGCTAAAGAAGAAGATGAACAAGTGCAAAATTTTAGCTGCTTTAGGGTTTCTTTTGTTTTTCTGGTGTTTGATTGACTTGGTTCTATCTTCTTTGAGAATCTCAAACTCCAGAGAGAGAAAGAGAAAGTAAAGTAAAATATAAAACCCCGCTGCAGTGAGTGCACTGTGAAGTAAAAAATACAAGTCATTCACTTGTTAGAGTGAGTGACAAGCCTTTTTACTTTAGGGAGATAAAGTAGAAGAGAGGAGTGCTTTTTAATTTCTTCATATTATTAAAATATCAATATGTGTCATAATTTAAATAAATAAAAATTAGATTTATATTTAGACAATTTTAAAGATAATTTTATTTTTGTTATGAAAAATAAAGAAAATAAAAACAAGAACAAGAATAAAAATGTAGAAAATGGAGTATTCTATTATCTTTTTGGTGTGTATTACAAAGTAATATGAATTTCTATTTATAAAATTCATCTTCATCATATGTTACAATATATAAAAATCAATCATAAATTACAATATAAATGGTGCAATAAAATAAAACTTAATTACAAAAACTTATGAGTAGTGAGATAGATGAATAGACATCCACATTTATCTTATGAGTAGTGGGATAGATGAATAGACATTCACATTTATCTTATGAGTAGTGGGATAGATGAATGGACATCCACATTTATCTATATATTTATAACACTCCCCCTTGGATGTCCATCTTTACAAAGAATATGTCTCATTAAAATCT
>CANXYC010123772.1:0-13061 GCA_948193065.1 Aleurites moluccanus
TGCAGTTTTTTAGCTAAGGAAGAAGAAGAAATTGTGAAGAGGTGGGAAAAATCATTTAAATATCAAAGGCATGATTCAATGGTTTAGGTTATTGGTACTTTTGGTGAAATATAGCCATCCAACCATCCATTTCCTTTACTTTTATGCTATTTGTTAATCCAAAGTCAACATTGGTGGCTAGAACATATATTTGCCACTCCAAATCAAAAAGCAAAAGCAAAAATCCAATACATTGAGCTTATGATAGCAAATTTACAACCTACTCATCCAACCGTCCATTTTTCCATCATTTGATCCAATGGTTGGATTTAATCAAACCTAAACTAATACCATAAGGTTTCACATATTCTATAATCCCATATTATGAAGGAAAAGACCAAAATGCCCTTAGTGCAAATCGAAGCACCTCAATTGAGCAGCTTGCCGGGAACTATTTTCAACCGGGTTTATTTTTCCATCTATTATTCAAATAAACTTAATAATACCATTTACATTCACTTAAATTCTTTTCTTTAATTAAATATAGTGCTAAATCCATAAGAACTCGAAGGGGCTGTAAAATGACCATTTTGTCCCCAGTCCATCAAAAACTCAAAATTTTCTGAATTTGTCCTAACAGCCTTTAAATCACTTCTATGCCTAAAATCGAGCCATATAACATGCATAACTATCAATTTCATGCATAAATATATCATATAAACATATTATAAAGAAAATAAAAATTTCCCCCTAAGTCCCTCTTTAAGGGTTCCAATAGGGTTTAGGTTGAGGTGTTACAGTCAACAATGTGCACATTGTGTAATGATACCCTAGCTGGGAAGGGTTAATAGTCCTAGCCATAATACCTGATCAGTCTTGTGTTTATTGATACATGTGATATATTTTTTATTGACCTGATTATCGATATTACAGTCATTCACTGTATTATGATTCTTTATTCAGACATTATTGAGCAGATTAATATTCATTAATTATCTGCCTACTGTTTATTGATATTTCAGTCTTTTCTTTTGGATGATGCATATTAGATTCACTGAGTATTTTTATACTCACCCCTTTATTTTTTTCCCCTTTCTAGGTGCAGAGTAAGGCAAATTCCTGACCTTTGTCTTCCGAAGACTTCTATAATATTGTAAAGATAGTGATTTCCCCTTTTCAGGTGCAGAGTAAGGCAGATTCTTGACCTTTGTCTTTCGAAGAATTCTATAATATTGTAAAGACAATGTAATTAATTTAAATATTATATCCTTATATATGTGTATTAGTTGCTCCACAGATATTGTATAATGGTATAGACAGATTGTATATATGTGTAAGACATATTTTGGAGTATAAATATAAATATGTTTATGATGATGGTATTTACAGAAAGTTACAGAATGAATGACAGAGTAGCATAATGAATAGTGCTTATGTGGTTATATGGCTATATATTGATATGTATAGTATGTGATTATATAGTATGTGATTGTATAGATGTGATACTGCGTTCTATAGGTGTTGATCACCTTTGGTATCTCCCGCATCCTAGGACCATCGCGTTTCGAAATCGGGACGTGACACAACTTTAATTTAGGTTTTCTAATTTGGGGATTTTCTACCAAATGCATCAATTAATGCAATTAAACACTAAACCCATTCAATTCATTGCTTAATATACTAAAATCATGTATTTAATCAAAGAAATCAACTTATTACCTTAATTAGATGAAGTACTTGAAATCTTAATGTTGTTGGTTCTTGAATTTCTTTAATTTTCCAAGTGAAACTAGGTTAGGAAATAGAAGAACAAAGGTTGATTTTAAGTTTTCTATTGATTTTTCTTAAGAAATTGCTTGAAAATGGAGGGAGAAATGGTAAAGAATGCTTCGGCCAAGCTTGGAGAAAAAGAGAAGAATGAGTAAAATTTCCTAAGGCATGCTTATATAGTAAGAAAAATAGGCAAATTATATTTTGGTCCTCAAACTATCCAATAATTGGACTTTGACCCCACTTTCTTTTGTAATTAATTATGTCTGTTCTATTGAGAATCAATGTAACACCCCAGACTGTAGTATAGTAGACAATAAGGAAATAACGAATCATAGTGATAGAATGATGTTAATTAAAGAATAAATAGGCTAAAAATAGCTATTGAGGAATACAAAAAAAATTTAAGAATAATTGTTACAGAAAAATTTTAAAGATAATAAATTAATTTAGGATATTTAGAATTAAGATTCTAAAATATTGAGAAAAAATAATTTAGGCTTCAATATGAAGTAAGAGAGATAAATGGATGGTAAAGAGATGAAAATGATAAGAAAAATCTGACTTTTTAAGGAATTTGTCGATAGATAAATTTTAATTATTTTTCGACAATAATTTGTGCAAATTTCTTTTTAATGATTTAATTTTGATGGGTTTTGGATTAATTAAAAATAAATTGAAGTATATATGATATTTAAGGTGAGTAAAAATGGATACAAAATAAGAGAGGAATTAAGAGACATAAATTGTTTATTTTCAGAGTTTTACTGAAACGAGTTCGGTATAAAAATTTTATAGCTACAGAGGCTGAATGATTAATTTGAACTGAGGTACTAAGGATATTATAAGGTTCCATAGGACTTGCATGTCAATAAATTAAAGACTTAATTGAAAAGAATTAAAAAGAATTGTGGTAGCAATTATAATTAAGGAAAATTGTGGGAAAAATATGCAATTATCAAAAGTTATGGGACCCATAATAAAATATTATTTTTAGCTTTAAAAATTCTGGAGAATATCTCCAAGAGTGGCTGGATAAGTGTGTGGAAGGAAGGAAATTTGAATAATTTTTTTTTTATATTAATTGGATAGGAAATGTACAAGTGTATAAGACCTAGAATTTTCTACACAATTCTTATTTCTTTGAATTTGGTGTATAAAAGAGAAGAGGTGGCTGCCATATTCAGGAGTTTTGACTGAACTATTTGAGAGAAAACAACTAAAAATTCTCTTCCATCTCTTCCAAATAAACCAACCAAGCTAGATGAGAAATTGATGAGAGAAAGAAGAGTGAAGAAGGGAAGTTGATGGAAATTATGTCAAAGTATTTTGGAAAAGAAAAAGAGATGGAAGAGAATCATCCAAGTGCAAGGTAATGATTCTAAACTTATCCTTTTTAATTATATTTAAAAGTATTATGGTTTAATTTAGCAGAGAATTGATTAAATTGAGCTAAGAAAGATAAAGATGAATTAGGGTTTATATGGATTCAGAAATTTGTGTTAAGGCAGTAGTTTGTAGTTCAAATTTTGAATTTTTAATGACTGAATTTAAGGTTAGTAAAAAAATAAAAGTTGTAGATAAATATGTTAATTAGATTTTTTGTAAATTTAATTTCTAAAATTCGAAGTGAGGGAAGAGTTATTAGGAAAAAACTGTGACTAACACAGAATCAGGATTTCAGGAAATTTAATACCGTGTTTTTATTATAAAGAGAGTTAGAGATAAAATTAAAAGAAGTGTTCAACTTAAAAAGTGTTCATATATGTCTTATCTATAGACTTGTAATTTTTTTTTTCAATTTGATTTTTGGTTTATGAGATATTTGATCATAAGTATCACCTGCCAGAATTGACTGATAAACAGAATATAGGCTACTGAGTTCTATTGATATGAGGACTTTAGAGTATGAATTAGAGAAAGTGTTAAACATCAAAGATTATCATCTATATGTTATATAAATTTTTGTAAATTTTTTTGGTAATTGGATGAACACAAAATTAATTATAGGTATAGAAATAAGGTCTATTCGGATAGAGATTCCAGGACTATAGGCAGAATAAGGCTAGTTATAAGGCTAAGTTTAAATTAACACCATAAATTGTGTAATAGTGAAAATAAGGTGAATTTTGGATATGTTAGAATTTAATAAATCTAGTTTAATTAAGAAAAAGAATTGAAGTAAATGGATAAATATAGAGAGAGATATGAGTAATGAAACATAGGCTGCCAGTAAAGGTTCTTTATAGGCAAAACCTAAAACTTTAAAATTGGAGGAATTTTCTTTAATATAAGTAACATAATTTTATATTAAATAGTATCTAAATTAATATTAATTAAATATTTAGAGTCAAGAATGAATAAAGGACTGATGAAAACTAAAAAATACAAAGAAATAGTACCAAGGAAAAGTAATGGAAATGTGAAGTGCTCAGTGAGGTGAGTAATATACATACTATTTTGTTTGACATTACCTTCAAAATAAATTATTGAAATTACCATGAAATTATCAATTGTATGATTCATGATTAATTTCATGCCCTTTTATAATCCTAAATGATTCATTTTAAATGAATTTGCATGACTGACCTAATGCTTCATGTATTGAACCCTTGGAAGTGCTTAAATTATTTTTTATATCTAATTATTAAGCACTATATGTATGGCATTAATGAAATGACAAAAGTTTTAATGACATTGTGTACAATGGTTTAATGATTCTAGCTCGGAGGGGATTAAGGTCATAGCAATGCGGTCTGATCAACCGTATGAGTAAATAGCATGCTACCATATTGTAGCCTCTACTTAAGTGATCAATAATGATTCTGTCATTTTACAATATGATATGCTATAAATTTTTAATGCCAATGTGAAACCGAATCCATATGTTAAATGACTTCAACTTTATGAATCTTTAATTGATTAGTTAACCCATTATTATTGTATATTTTATGTCATCGTTATCTTCCTTGTGAGCAACGCCCTCACCTAACCGTACAAGTAAGATAATATATGTATTACACACTAAGTATCATTATACTCACCTCATAATTATTTATTATTTTTTAGGAACAAGGTTATAGTGGTGATTGTTGCCCAAGTCATCTCTTTCTTCGACTTGGGATGTCAAGAATTCCAATGTAATTATTTATTTTGAGGAATCATATTTTTATACTCTTAGACCTCCATGGTACTGTGAGGTAGGTAATTGTGTGAGCATATGAATGTTTTGTTTAATGAAAGATATGACTTAAATGAAATTCGAATAATGTGAATAAGTTAATGAAATAAAGATTCTAGAAGTGTTATGAATGTTTTGATGAATTGTGAAGTTAAGGTTATAAAGATGGTGAAAAATTAGGAGTGTAATTTTTATGCAGGTTATGTAATGTGATGAAAATGTCCTGGGATCAGATTGAAAATATAGAGAAAACTCTGGTAAAATTTCGATAAGAGTAATAATTATCAAGTAGAATATAAAAATAAATGAATGGTTTCAAGTATGAATGATTGTAATTGCCATGTTAATGGGTTCTACGGGTATCTGGTGACCCTAGGTTTACCCTTGCCCTAAGATCATCATGTTTCAAAAGTGAGACGTGACAATCAAGTTTAAAAGTGGGAACTGAAATGGCTTATTTTTATCTGTAGTTTATCATAAAATTGGTTTCAGAACCATTCTGGAACATAGACAGTGGATTTCTCAAAATACCCTTGAAGTTTCACTTATTTATGATTTTGCCATTATGTTGATTTTCCAACATATTTAATACTTTTTCATAGTTTCTTCATATAACTAGCTATAATTATTCTTAATCTCCCGTTAGCCATAATACTGAGAAAAATTAACTTAAATTGATTACTATAAAAATTCTCTGAAATTCCTTAGTTATGTTTGTGTTTTCAGCCCGATAACTAGTTATATTATTGTGTATTTATAGCAATATTCTAGGGTATTATAGATACCCATTATCGACACTATTTATTGTTATTATTTGTTAGTTGACACTGCCTATCTAATTGATAAATGTATTCTACCTTATGGACATTGGTGTGTAATACCCTCTTATTAATATTGATTATTTCCTTTCTTTATTGTTACCCTACCTTCCATTTCACGACCAATTTCCGGATCACGATAGTCCTGGGATGCAAGAGATGCCAATGGCGACTGGAACCCGTAGAATCTAGTATCATATACTAATATCTATACCCATCAATAATTAATTAATTTACTTAGTTACTATTCATTCTGTAATTCTGTAAACTGTCTGTAATTTTTTTATGTTGTTGGTTGTAACATCCATTATCACATATCATTTCAATATTCATATATCATATAATATCATACAAGCATATTCATATCCTAACTAACCCATACATACCTTATGGAGTAGCTACATTATGTACATACTGTATTTAAAATAATTACATTGATAACAAAAGACTGCAGGAATCCACAGAGAGTCTGAAATTGGGATTTTGCTATCTACTCAGCACCTGAAATGGGTAAACAAAGAAAGAGTGAGTATATAAGATACTCAGTGAATCTAATATGTATCACCAATCACTATGGTTTGGTTCAATCACAAATGGTAACAAAAGAAACAATGATGTCAATATAATCAGTTTACAGAATCACTAACAGGTGATGATAGAATGGTCAATAGATATATCAAAATAATGGTATAATATGGTAAGACAAATAAAGAGCCAAAACAGTATGGACTATATGTAAACATACAGTCAATCTCATATCAGTAAACATAAGACTGATTAGGTCTTATGGCTAGGGCCAATAACCCTTCCCAGCTAGGGCATCAATGAACAATATGCACATTGCCGACAATATGTACCCCCTACCCTGTCAGAGCAGCAGCTCTGTCAAGACATATTAGGGTCAATACAAGAGTGAAACATACCATTAGATACCATTATATAACAACAATATCACCAATAGCAATTATCTCAATATCAATCATTCCAAGTAGCAATTGGATCAAAGGAATAACAATAAGCAATAGATATGTAATGACAATTGGTTTGGTAAAAAATAAAGGTATGGAACAAAGATAGGTTATACATAGGTAATCGGTAGGCACAATTGGCATACCAATGTTGCTAGCGATAATGGCATTCAAATTGGTAGGCCTATGGATGAAGGAATGATAGGCCTATGGCAAAACAACTAGGCATTTCATCAAACACATGGTGAAAGTTGGGCAAACCATTAGGTTAGGTTTTGGTACAAAGTTAGCAGTGCCCATTCAATCAACAACAAAGCCACAATCAAGGTATCACAATAGGCAACAATTATACAACAATAAACAACATTTAAAGGATCAAATGAACATGTGAAACAAGGAGAAAACAAAGCAAAATTTCAAAGGGTGAATAGTAAATGGTGGTTCCGCCAAACATGGATTTTTATATATGGTTTCCAATTTGAATTTCAATGCATTATACATGTTAAATGATGCATATAAGACTCACCTAATACTCAAAATTGCTTAGAAAAATTAATTTCCCACCAATAGCTTCAAAGGAGGCAATATTCATAACTATGTATAACTTGATTTTCTATAACAAAACAACCACAAATTAATCACCCATTAGCCTCTAATTAACATATTCTAAGATTAAATAATATAAACTAACACTAATTCATCAAGTCAAATCAAACATCTTCAACCTAGGGTTTGAAATTAGGAAAAAGGGTTCAAATGCATCAATTGATGCAATCAAACACCATACCCATCTAATTCAACCTCTAAATCATCTAAATAAACCATAAAACTAAACAAACTAATTGACTACCTCTTTAGGATGATTCCATCCGAAATTCCATGGAAGAAATTCCTTGGTTTACTTTGATTTTCCAAGCAAATAAAGATAGAAAACAAGAAATCAAAGATTGATTTTAAGTTTCCTTTGATTGTTCCTTAAGAAATTTGAAGGAAAATTTGTGGAAGAAGAAGAATGAAGGTTCTGCCACACTTGAAGAAAGGAAGAAGATGCCAAAAATTTGTCTAAGTATTACTTATATAGGTGGTTTTAATGGAAATTACAAATAAGTCCTTAAACTATCAAGTATTCATACTTTAACTCCAACTTCTTCTGTAATTTATTCTAACAATTCTGTTGAGAATTGAATTTCAAAGTGGGAATTCAAAAGGATTATTTTTATTTATACTTATTTATAAAAATAGTTTACAGCCATTCTGAAACTCAGACAAACCAATTTCTACTATACCCCTCAAAGTTTCATTTATTTACGATTTTGCCATCACTTATTTTTTCAGTGTTCCTAAATATTTTTCTCCTCTTTCTTTTTACCATAATTACACGTGCATTTATGTGATCCTTTACCCCTAGTCATAATAAAAAATTCAACTATTGCCCGGATTGCTATATTCTCGGCAGTGTTTCTGACACCGACAATTTCCGAAAAAGTATTGCATTTGCTTTCTAACTGTGTCTCTAAAATTATTTCTCATCATTTCAATACTTTTAAACCACATACTGAGAATTAAATCACACATATAAGATACCTTTGTCATGACCCATTTTCGGATCGTGACGATCCTAGGATGCAGAAGATGCCAATGGCGACCAACACCCATAGAACCCAGTATCACATACTAATATCTATAACCATCAATAATTAATTAATTTACTTAGTTACTATTCATTCTGTAATTCTGTAAATTGTTTGTAATTTTTTATATTGTTGGTTGTAACATCCATTATCACATATCATTTCAATACTCATATATCATATAATATCATACAAGAATGTTCATATCCTAACTAACTCATACATACCCTGTGGAGCAGCTAAATTATGAAAATCAAAATACTGTATTTAAAATAATTACATTGATAATAAAATACTACAGGAATCCACAGAGAGTCTAAAATTGGGATTATGCTATCTACTCAGCACCTGAAATGGGTAAACAAAGAAAGAGTGAGTATATAAGATACTCAGTGAATCTAATATGCATCGCCAATGAATATAGTTTGGATTAATCACAAAGGGTAATAGAAGAAACAATGATGTCAATATGTCAATATAATTAGTTCACAGAATCAATAACAGGTGATGACGGAATGGTCAATAGATATATCAAAAGAATGGTATAATATGGTAAGATAGATAAAGGGCCAGAACAGTATGGACTATATGTAAACATACAATCAATCTCATATCAGTAAACATAAGAATGATTAGGTCTTATGGCTAGGGCCAATAACCCTTCCCAGCTAGGGCATCAGTAAACAATGTGCACATTGCTGACAGTATGTACCCACTACCCTGTCGGAGCGGTAGCTCTGTCAAGCCATATTAGGGTCAATACAAGAGTGAAATATATCATTAGATACCATTATGTAACAATGATATCACCAATAGCAATTATCTCAATATCAATCATTTCAAGTAGCAATTGGATCAAAGAAATAACAATAAGCAATAGTTATACAATGACAATTGGTTTGGTAAACAACAAAGGTATGGAATAAAGATAGGTTATACATAGGTAATCGGTAGGCACAATTGGCATGCCAATGTCGCTAGAAATAATGGCATTCAAATTGGTATGTCCATGGATGAAGGAATGATAGGCCTATGGTAAAACAACTAGGCATTTCAACAAATATATGGTGGGCAAAGTTGGGCAAGCCATTGGGTTAGGTTTTGGTACAAAGTTGGCATTGCCCATTCAATCAACAACAAAGCTACAATTAAGGTATCACAATAGGCAACAATTATACAACAATAAACAACATTTAAAGGATCAGATGAACATGTGAAACAAGGAGAAAACAAAGCAAAATTTCAAAGGGTGAATAGTAAAGGGTGGCTCCGCCAAACATGAATTTTTATATATGGTTTCCAATTTCAATTTCAATGCATTAGATATGTTAAATGATGCATATAAGACTCACATAACACTCCCAATTGCTTAGGAAAATTGATTTCCCACCAATAGCTTCAAAGGAGGCAATATTCACAACTATGTATAACTTGATTTTCTACAACAAAACAACCACAAATTAATCATCCATTAGCCTCTAATTAACATATTCTAAGCTAAATAACATAAACTAACACTAATTCATCAAGCCAAATCAAACATCTTCAACCTATGGTTTGAAATTAGGGAAAAGGGTTCAAATGCATCAATTGATGCAATCAAACACTATACCCATCTAAGTCAACCTCTAAATAATCTAAATAAACCACAAAACTAAACAAACTAATTGATTACCTCTTTAGGATGAGTTCACCTGAAATTCTATGGATGAAATTCCTTGGTTTCCTTTGATTTTCCAAGCAAAATAATGATAGAAAATAAGAAATCAAAGATTGATTTTAAGTTTCCTTTGATTTTTTTCCTTAAGAAATTTTAAGGAAAAATGGTGGAAGTAGAAGAATGAAGGTTTTGCCAAGCTTGAAGAAAGGAAGAAGATGACCAAAAAATTGTCTAACTGTTGCTTATATAGGTAGTTTTACTGATAAATTATAAGTAAGTCCTTAAACTATCAAGTATTCATACTTTGGCCTCAACTTCTTCTGTAATTTATTCTGACATTTCTGTTGAGAATTAAATTTCAAAGTGGGGATTCAAAAGGCTTATTTTCATTTATACTTATTCATAAAAATAGTTTCAGAGCCATTCTGAAACTCAGATAGACCAATTTCTATTATACCCCCTCAAAGTTCTATTTATTTATGGTTTTACTATCACTTACTTTTTCAGTGTTCCTAAACATTTTTCTCCTCTTTCTTTCTACCATAATTACACATGTATTTATGTGATCCTTTACCCCTAGTCAAAATCAAAAATTCAACTGTTACTTGGACTGCTATTTTCTCGGCAGTGTTTCCGACACCGACGATTTCTGGAAAAGTATTGCATTTGCTTTCTAATAGTGTCTCTAAATTTATTTCTCATCATTTCAATACTTTTAAACTACATACTGCGAATTAAATCATGCATATAAGATAAGACTTTCTAGGGTATTACATTGCATGCAATATTTTGTATATTGAACTCACTAAGTATTTTATATATTCATTCTATAATGGTTTTAACATTTCAAGATAGGAGTAGTAGAATGGTTCCCAGCTTCTTCCTTGAGGAACCTGTATATATTTTTGTAATGTAAATATTGTGATATTATTGTATTTTGTTATATTCTAGATGTGCTCCATGGTTTGTTAACAACTAGTACTTATTAATATAAACTGTATGGATATTATAACTGTGTGATAAAAATTTAAAGTATACTAATTATGGAATGAGTATGAATTGTGAAAGATGTGAGAATAATTATAGATAAAAATGAAAACTGAAATGGATTATACCGGTATAGAAATTCTATTATTACTGGTGCTCTAAGGGTGTTAGACGTCACTGAGTATTCCCACATCCTAAGACCGTCATGGCCTAAATTCGGGTCATGATAGAGGTGGTATCGGAGCTTAGGGTTACATGAATAGTATATAGATTCAGTGTCAATAAGACATAGGGTAAACCATGAAGCATTAGGAATTCTTGTCTCGTCTTTCACTGTATTCGTCAAATATATGTATATTTTGCAATCTTATATTGTACTGAACTGTCATTTTTGTTTCTTATAGTGATCAGGATGTTAGAAAAGGGGTGAGAACATACTACAAAATCAGAACATGACATAATCAAGGAACCTAGTAGAGAGGCTGAGGTGGTCTCAAATGAGTCCTTAGTTAGGGAGGAAACAGAAGAACCTCCATGATTTCGACGAAGAATAGAGGATACCAGGGGTAGTGAAGAACCCTAGAGGGCAGAGATGATGCAAGGAATGATGGAGTTACGCTGAGAATTGCAAGAAATGAGACGAGAAAGGCAAGTAGTGCCTCCTCCTATTACACCAGTTGTACCTACTCCACCAGCACCAGTACCACCTGCAGTTGTTCCTAGCGATCTTGTTATTCATGAGGGCTGTTGTACTATTGATGCAGGAGGAGTTAGTATGTTCAACTTTCTAAAGCTTAATCTACCAGAAATTAAGGGAGACAGAGGGGAGGAAATGATAGATTTTCTAGAGTAGATTGAAAAGGTGGTACGGAGATTACCTTGTTCTGATGCATGGGTGGTAGAGCTGGTGGGATTATTACTAAAAGGGATGGCTTGGACATGGTTTTCTTGACACATGGAGCCACAACTTTATACAAATAAACCCTTTACATTGGCATAGTTTTGATAGGCTCTATTGGATGAGTTTCTTACAAATGGTGTGAAAGCTAGGAATATTATACAGTTTGAGCAGTTAAAGCAAGGTCATAGGAGTGTTGAGGATTATGCAAATAAGTTTATCATATTGAGTCGATATGCCACCAGGATAGCAGTGACATATGCAGATTCAAGAGAGGTCTTTATGCATCACTGCATAATGCTTTTCTGCCTAAAAAGTTCACTTCCCTGACAACCATCGTTGATAAAGCAATACAAATAGAAGAAAAGTATAAAAAAGAGAGGGCAAAGAGAGAATAGAGGAAGAAATAAGGATCTACTGGGCAATCTAAAAAGGGGGAAGGAAGTTCCTAATAGCTAGAGATAGACACAACATCTAGAATAGAACAGAGACAATAGTCTGGCAGTCAGAGAAGAAGAGGACAGGGAAGAGGTTCCACTAGATAGACAACTTTTTGGTATTCGCAAGGATAATCCAGATTGGCGTCTTAGGCACCTAATGTGCCAGTATGTGAGTTTTGTGGTAGAAGATATGGAAGGGAATGCAAACAAAAGATGGGTGCCTGCTTGAGATGTGGCCAACATGGCAATTTTGTCAAAGATTGTCTAGTGAAAAATGAACAATAGATTGCTACAGCGACTTCACAACCAACAAAATGGATGAGTCAAAATGGTAATAGAGAGATTATGGGCAAAGGCAGAGGTAGAAGTCAAGGTCAGAGTAGCAGCTAGGCCCATGCAGGAAGAGGCCAAGGACATGTATTCATAGTGAATCCGCAGAAAGTATAGAAAGCATAAAATATTATGGCAGATATGATCCCGGTACATAATGAAATTACATAAGTTGTCACAGCCCAACTTAGGAGCCATGACGGTCCTAGGGTACGGGTGATGCTATTGCTACCAATACCACGAAGAACCCATTAAAATAAACTATATGGCATGCATACACAAATAAGCTTAAAATAGCTTAAGCAAGACAAAGAAAAACGGGCAGCATCTCCTCTATTTAAGGAGCATGCCCTGGATAAAGACATATAAATATAACACTTCTATAACAATCTCATCCAA
>CANXYC010123776.1:0-19513 GCA_948193065.1 Aleurites moluccanus
TCAGGGTTTGTTTTGACCCTCAAGAAAGATACAAAACCAGTAGGCTCCAACAAGGTCTTTACTGGGGTTTCGACTGATAGAGCATCAGCTAGATATGCCAAATTTGATCTAGCACCCCTATTCCTAAGCATAGTGCTCTTCTGAACAAAAAGGAATTCACTCAGCAAAAAAAAAATGAAATGAAAATTTGAAATGAAAATGAATGATGATTGATTGAAAATTGATTGATTGGGAAAATACCTCAATTCTGCCGTCCCAAGAGATATGTCGTTCTGGTTCCTGAAGCAGATTTTTCGGGTCAGGATTGTCCCGTAGCGCCTCATAGCCATAATGCCTCCTACTACTAGTAGCACTTCCAGAATGTGAAGCCATGAAGAAAAAGAAAATTTTTAGAGAGAGAAAATATCTACAGAGAGAAAATCTAGAGAGAGAAAATTTCTAGAGAGAAAAGCTAGAGAGAGAGAGAGAGAAAAAAATGAAAATGAGAGTGAAGGGAATGAGAGCCTCACCCCTATTTATAGATTTTGAGAATCTTGAAAATGACCATTTTGTCCCCTACTGCAGGTAAAAACAAGGCAACTTGCATTTTCGAAGCAGTTCAAGTCAAAATCAAGTGTCGATAGTTCCGACGTGTTCACATGACTTTTCTCTATCCATCGACCTATCGTTTGCCCAAATCAGACAAGGCATGTTTTTGCAATTCAAAAAATGACAGAAATGGAAAAATATCAAAAAAATTGAAAGTTGTCTGAAGCATGACAGATCACACTAATATACCTTCAGACCTCTCAAGATGCAATCAGAGTGCATTTATTTTATTTCGAGCGGACAGGAACAGCCCGGTTCACCTACATCACGTCAATCATCCAGAATGGACAACTGTGATCTGGGCAGCTGTGAACACTGGTTTCTCGCACCCCTCGGATTCATGCCAAGCCGACTGGCACTCATCGGAACCAAACCCACACTCTGATGGACTTAGAAATTTGTCCGATCAGAATCGGACCCGGGCCACCACCCTCAAGCCTAGGAGGCGATGCCACCACCCCTTTTGGGAGGTACGCCATGGCCTGCAGCGCCACCCTTTTGTTGCCGCCCTCCTTCTTCAGCCGTGCCTCCAAAAGCCATGGTGGCACCGCCGCCCCCCTCTGGTGGCAGACCCTTTGCCTATAAATACAAGGCCCTTCCTTCATATTTCACACACCGAAATCACTTGAAGTTGACTTTCCTTCTCGGATTTCCTTTATTTCTCTCTCATAAACCGTTTTCTTCTTATTTCTTTAACTCTCTTTGAGTTTAAAAGAATAACTAAATTGGGGCAAGTGGAGCCTACTTTTCTTTAGTTCTCTTGAGCTAAAGAAGGACCAAATCTGGGGCATGTGGAGCCTCAAAATTATTTCTAACAAAATCACCCAGTTGATTTGTTTGTTTTATCAGGTAAAAGACCATCTGACTGTCTTCTCGGGCCTCAAACAATCCCCAGTGAAACTCTGAGCCGGGCTAACAATCAGACCACCATCAATCCAGCTACCAATCAAAAGTGGAGCTTCGATCCGGGCGAGCAATCCGACCGCCACCTTCCCAAATAGCAAAGGAGAAGGTATCATCCCCTAAACTTTCCTATTATTGATAGAGCGTCAAAATAGGCAAATCTCCTTTATTTTGATAGAGCGTCAAAATAAAGAGTCCAAAGCATGAGAAGTTGGGCATAAAATAAACCCTCCTTCACAAGAAGGGAGAACTGCGTGGGTTTTGATTCCAATTCAATGGGATACGCAGGCAAGCTATCTAAGAGCTTCAAATCCAAAGAGGTCAAAGCGACCTATTTTCCATTAATTAAATGCTTTATTGATTGTATTATTCGGGAAATATGTGATCGACCTAGAACCCATAAGGGCTAGAGTTAATATCCCATATTTTTTATATTCTTGGATTGTAATAATTTACTTACCGCACTCTAAACTGCTTTACTGCTTTATTTTCATATAAATTGCCCATGCATATATATATTTCATTCTTTAAACTGTTTATGAAAACACTTTAAATCAAAGTTAAAATTAGAAGCCAAGTTCAACCAAAAACCTAGTCCCCGAATCCTCTTTGGTTTCAAAGACTAGTGCACTTATTTTTTCCTTGGGATAAAATTGGAGTCAAATTGGGTTTTTACCTTAAATTTTCTCAACAAAAATAACTTAAGGTGGCGACTTCAAAATGTCAAAATCATTTTCAAATAATAAGGAACTAAGGTCATCTCAATGCATGAGAAATCATCCCAAAAAGCGAGAGTGCTTCCCGGTCCTCCCATGATCGCGGAAGAGGGTGCTCGAGCGAGGCCTCACAGCTTCTTGTGAAAAAAGGGGCAGTTGAAATGTTCAATTCATACATCCAAATCTAAAAAGAAAGAGAAAAGATGAGCATGTTATTTAGAAAAGGAAAAGATTAGTTGTAAGAAAATATGAAGATCTTACCTCAATAGCCCTCCAATAGCCGCCTAGGACAACCATTTGTATACTTGATTGGCCCATGTAGGAGTATAAATGAGAAAGTGTTGAAGAACTCCAATTCATGCACTTGACCCTAGAAAGATCTTGTAATAGGGAAAGAGAGAGAGAGAGAGATCAACCGTATTGAAAGTATTAGCAAAAAGAGTGGTGCCAAAAAAGGTAAAGAAGAAAACACCTTACTTGTTGGTCCACAAGCTTTAGGAAAGTATTAAATCTTTTAAAAATTGGCAGCTTTAACTCATTACAAGAAATACATCCATTTTTTGAAGGGAATATAACTCTTAAAAGAGCATTATTATATTCTCTTTGAGTTCGGGAGTTACCTTCACTTAAGCAAGCATCAAATGGAATGAGATCACGCTAAAAATAAATCCCTATAATGATGGCAAAATCCAATGGGGTAATGGACATTTCACTAATGGAAAGGTGAAAAGTCTGGGTAAAGTCCATCTACCTTTACATAATAGTGGTAAGGTCATTATATTATTATCTTACTTGAGAAGAATAAAGACTATAGATGAAAGAGTAGAAAGTGGGTGAGTTGATCCGTAGTTGAACCACTCTTGGTAATTGATCATACCAAGATCTTGCTTCATACATATTTTCACTCCCATATTTAATTTTAATGGGAGATTCCATATAAGAATGGGTTGAGAGTGCATTTAAAAAGGGAATTTCCTTGCCTTGTTTTAAGCCATGGCAGGCTAAGGGGAAGAAAATATGTTACCTATAGGAAGGCTCCACTATAGGAAGGTTTGAAACGGAAGAAAGGGTTTCCCTTTTAAATTTCCTATAAGTTTGAGAAGATGATGTCATTTTCATAATAAAGTTAAGAAAAGAAAAGGAGAGTTGCTTATGAAGAAAAAGATAGATTAAGAGAAAGAATTTATCCTTAACAAAATTAAAATGGTGTGAAGGAAATGCTCCTCCAAGTGTGAGTATTTATAGATGAAATCAAAGAGTGGAAAAAATTGAAATTTGAAGAAAATGAGTGAAAGGAAAATTGTTTTGAAAGATGGAAACCCATTATCTTGAAAATGGAAAATTTTGAAAGAAAATAAAAATGATGGGAAAATGGAACATTTCTTTTGGAAAAACAAAAGAAAAAAAAAAGTTGTCTTAAAAGTGGATACCCATTATCTTGAAACTAGAAAATATGTTGGAAGTTGAAAAAGTAGTTTGAAAGCTGCATGACTCCTTAGAAATGAAGAAAGGAGGAGCGATTCACACTTGTCTTAAAAGTGGAGGGCATTGACTGAAAGCCTTGGAAGAAGAAAAAAGAGAATCTTGGAAGAAGATAAAGTGCATTGGAAGATTTCTTAAGTACACGCCTAGTACTTAAACAAGATTATTAGAAGAAGTCATTATGACATAATAAAGGTGAGGACCTAAAAGCAAAAGAAATAAAGGTGAGGATCTAAAAGTAAAAGGAAGAAAGGTGAGGACCTAAAAGCACAAGAAAGAAGGGTGAGGACCCAAAAGTAAAAGAATGATTAGGTGAAGACCTTATTGATACCAATTAGGCATAATCCTTGTTGATACTGATTAGGCATAATCCTTGTTAATATTGATTAGGCATAGTCCTTATAGATATCGATTAAGCATAGTCCTTGTTGATATCGATTAGGTGAAGACCTAAAAAAAATGAAGGATAGAAAGAAGAACTTCTCAGAGAGAAATATCTGCATCATCTGGAAATAGGTTCCCGATGCAATCGTTGGATATCCTAATGAGAATCATTATGCCATTAGAAGACTTCTTGGAGAGACAAGTATATGCATTGTTTAGAAATAGGTTCCCAATGCAATTGATGGTTACCTTAATGAGGATTGTTATCCCATTAGAAGACTTTTCTGAGACAGAAGTATCTACATTATCTAGAAATAGGTTCCTGATGCAATCACTGGTTACTCTAATGAAGAAATATGCCAATGGTTTTTCTCTCAATACCCTATCGATCGGATAGCTCTGTCATGTCATATCATCAGGCATTTAGTAACAAGGGTGCCATAGGTCACATATGTCAATGTAGGGAATATCAAATAACAATTATTAATTAATAAAGAATATGTGATATCAAATTGTTTCATTATGGTTCGGTCCAAATAATAACAAGTAAATGGGTTCAATAATTCAAGGAATAGCTACAAATATACATTATAGTATATTTACGACTCACCTCAATTGCTAATTTGGCCAAAATCCTTCATAATCTCCTAACTTGAACTTTGATATTCCAAATAAACACATACACCCATCCTTATCATATCCATCATCATTTTCATTTCTTTTTAGTACTCATCTTGAATACTTTAACTTTTCTTCCCTTCATCTCCAAGATTCTCCAATCAACCTTTCCATAACAAGTTTTTTCTAAACACCTAATCTTAGTTTGGAATATTGGCTTTTATTATGAAAAGTTGAAGAAAAATTTTGTGGAAAAAATTATCATGAATGGTTCGGTCAATACAATGGGACTTTTTCCTTTTTTTTTTCCTTCCTTTTACTTATAATAGACTGATAGAGAAAATAAGAAAAAAATAAGACAATTCTAGATTTTTAAAGATTTTGGACAAATAGTAATGAAAGAATAAAAGAAGTAAAAAAAAAAAAATCAACTAAAACCTCTCCACCCCCTTGCCACATGGTCGGTCATCCATGAAAGAGAATTGAAAATTTTTCACTTCATTATTTTAATAATATATGGTAAGGATTTGGGTCCCAACTTCCACTTATTTACAACTATGCTATTTGTTACGATATCTTTCTTTTATATCTTCAATTCCAATCATATTTACTTTCACTATACTTACTCCAATGAATTTTTAATTGGTCTATAATTCATATAATTAAGTTATGTGAAAGAAATTTGAACAAAAGAACTATCAAAAACCGACAAGTACTCCAATTTAGGATTTTCTAAACAACTTCTTCTTCTCTACTATCCATTCATTTATTTAACTTCATATTGATGCCCCAAATCATTTTTTCTGATAATTTAAGATCTTAATTTTAGATATCTTCAATCGGTTTTAGTAAAAAGCCTCTTAAAAATATTTTAAAAATCGATTACCTATAATGCTGCTTATTATCATTCTTAAAGTTTTTCGGAAAAAATTTTCCTTGAATATTTTTTTCATACTTTCTTAAACCAATTTGACATATTTACTCTTCAATTAACTTAATTTCCATTATTATGATCTACTTAAGTCCATATAGTCTTCTAGGATATTACATATCTCTTACTAGCACAAGCTAGGATGAACACTAAGAATACAAATGATGAGCCCAATGTGTTCAAAATATAAAGAAATGAGAGAAGATGGCAATCTCAATGGAATAATTATTTTTTGGCTTTTCAAAACTTGTTCCATCTTCAATATATCATCTATTTATAGTCTTCAACTCCTTGTAATAAATTATGATATCCCAAGTACCCTTAACGGACATTATTTTGCTGTAATGGTCATTCCATATAAATCTATAACGAGCGTGAAGAACTACAATGATTGAACACTTAGCTCACTGTGTCTTCATTAAAAATTCAACCAATCTTTTGTAATGGTTGTTATATGACAGTAATAAGCATTATCCATTTCTAAGGAGTGTTACATATTGTAATGGTCGTTAAATTTTCTTTTGTATCTCTTAGTCTATTTTGAAGAATTTTCTTATAACGACTGTTACCAATGCATCACATGCATTATACACCTATAATGGGCATTCCAATGTATAACTGTTGTTAAAAGAGATTTTGTGTCTTTAGTCCATTTTGTACATATTTCTTTAACGGTCATTACATATACGTAATGGTTGTTACATAATTCTGCAACATATAACTTCAAGTAGACACAAACAATTTGTAAATATCTATTCTTTAATGTAATCAGAGTTAGTACAATCAAAAGTTTATTAGTGAATAATCAACATACATATATAATTCATCAAGAGTTTATAAATCAGTATCAAAATCATCAAAGGGTCAACACAATAAACTGATCTAATGACCCTACCCGATGATCCAATATAAATTAATAAAAATAATTAACTATATTAAATAATTTATTTTTAAAAAATAAAATAAAATTATAATATTTATTATTAAAACTACTTAATATTTATTTACAGTTCTAGACTCCACCTAATTTTTCAAACTTTCCAATATATATATATTAAAGCAAATATCATGATAAAGGTGAGGTTTGAATTTAAAATGTCACATTCCAAAACTGGAATATAACGGTCCTAGGATGCAGGAACTGCCAAAGGCGACCGACACCCGTATAACCCATTTCTTATCCAGTTATCAATTTATTATTACCCTATTAATTATCTTATTATGCATTATGTATTTTGTAATCCTATAGTCTGACATTTTGTAATATGTGATTCTGTAGTCTATAATTATTTTTCACATATGTCATAAATATCAATAACCTCTATAAAATATTATACATTCATATATACAATCTATCTACATCCATATACACATAACCATAGAGCTACTAGAATAATTACATAACATAGTTAAAATAATTACACTGATAAAAAATACACTACAGGATTCCAGAGAGGCAAGAAATTCTGGAATCCACCTTTTACTCCTAACCTGAAAAATGTTAAACAACTAAAGAATGAGTATAAAAATACTCAGTGAATCTAATATGTATCATATCATAGGTAAAGTGTCACGTCCTGATTTCAGAATATGAGGGTCATAGGATTCAAGAACTGCTAGAGGTGACTGACACCCGTAGAACCCATGTCCTAGTCCATTTATTATCCAATTAATTATTTACTATATTTTATGTATTTTGTCTTTCTATTGCCTGTCATTCTGTAATCTGTTACCTGATGTTTGTAATCATCATTCTCATATGTAACATTCATATATATAACCTTCATATAATATTTTATATATTTATACATACAGTCTAACTATAACCAGTTATACATACCATGGAGTAGACTAAAATATTTACATAACACAGAGCTCAAAATAATTACACTGTCAACACTATGCTGTAGAAATCGACAAAGGAAAAAGGTTTTGGATTCTGCTGATAAACAACTAAAGGAATGAGTATTTAATACTCAGTGAATCTAATATGCATCATCTAAAGGTAAATGTTAGGTAACAATGATATAATACGTAAATAATAAATAAATAGCAGGGTTATATACCAAATTAGAGAATAAGGAAAAGTTAACAGAAATAAGAGTTTGGTATTAATAAACAGGTTCTCATTACTCATATCATATAGATAAGACAAATAATGGGCCATGAACATATATAAACATATATAATCTCATATAATATACATAAGGCTAATCAAACCTTTTGGCTAGGATAGCTAACCCTTCCTAGCTAGGGTTCATTATAATTAATGTGCACATTGTCGATGGTATTTACCTGTTACCTCATCGGTAAGAAAGCTCTATCAAATCAACATATAATCCAATAAAAGGATGAAATAGATCAATGAACATCAATGGGTAGCAATTAGCTCATCAATAATTAATGGCTTTCAAATCATTCAAATGATACAGTAAATCAATAACTTATAACCAATCGAAGGTGCATATGGAACAACAATAGGTATATCAATCAACAAAGGGTTGGAATACAAAATGGTTATTCAAGGTCAATTAGTTGGCACAATTAGCTAGCCAATGTCACTGGTGACAATGGTATTCAAATGGTAGGCCTACGAAATAAACAAATGATAGGCCTATAGATTTTCAACTAGGCATGTCAACAAATACTTGGTGTGCAATATATATTAGGCAATTAGATATGGTTTTGGTGCAACATTAATATTGTCCCAATATCAAACAAACAAACCTCAATGTAGGTAACACAATGGATCAAAGATATCCAACAAATAACATTATATAAGAGATCAAATAGGCTTAGGAATTCAAGAGAAAACAAAACAAAAATACAAGAGATGAATAGTACTTTAGGTTCAGCCAAACATGGGATTTTTTGTCTAATCAATATTTCAATACTTTAGGCATGTCAAATAATGCATATTAAACTCACCTAGCACTTCAAATTGGCTTGAAAATTTGATTTTCCACCAAAAGTTTCATAAGAGGTAAAAATGGCAACCTTCCTCTTAAATGTGTTCTACAACAAATCAACCATCAATTAAGCTTCCATTAGCATCAAATTAATATATTCTAACCTAATTAGACATTAAACATCATTAATCTAGGGTTTGGTTACAAACAACTTCAATTAGGGTTTTCAAATTTGGGATTTTTCTATTAAATGCATCAATTGATATAATTGAACTTCAAACCCACCTTATTCAATGCCTATACCACTTATTCAACCCAAATAACCAAAGAATTCATCATATTACCTTATGATGGAAAGTGGGCCAAATCCCTCTTTGATGAAAATGTTGATTTCCTTTGTGAATTCTTAGGGAAAATTGGTTGGAAAAGATAAAACAAGGTTAGTTTTTTTTTGGTTTTCTTCACAAACTTTGGTTGGATTTGATGAAGAAATGGGGAGAATAGGTTCGGACAACAAGGTGGAGAAGAAGAAGAATAGAAAAATGGAGAAAAAATCTTCTAAGTGTTGCTTATATAGGTGGGAAAAATTGGCAAATTACATTTTACTCCTTAAAGCTTTCATTAATTAGACTTTGACCCCACAACCTTCTGTAACTAATTTTATCAATTCTATTGAGTTTCAGATTTCAAAGTGGGAACTGAAATAACTTATTTTTTTTCTTTTTTCTTTTTTCTTTTTTTATAGTTTATCATCATATAAGTTTCAAAGTCATTTTGAGTTGTAGATAGTAGGTTTTCTAAAATGCCCTTGAAGTTCCACTTATTTATAGTTTTGTCACTCTATTGATTTTTCATCATTTTTTATACTTTTTTGTGCATTCTTCACATAATTAACTATAATTATTCTTCATCTCTCATTAGCCAAGAAACTGAGAAAAATTAACTTTAATTGCATATTAAATTAATTCCTCAATTTTCTTAAGTCATGCTAGTGTTATCAGCCCGGTAACTACTGTAACTGTTCAATTACTGTAGCATATATCTAGGGTATTACATACAGGTTGGATAAACAATAAGAATAACAGATAAATAATTAATGGTTTACAGGATTGCGCACCAATTACAGAATAAAGGGAAATAATAAGCAATAATGAACTATGATTAATAAACAAGCTGTCAATGTATATTTCATATGGTTAAGATAGATAATGGGCCTTAGCAAATTTAATCATATATAAATCACATATATAATACATAAGGCGGGCCAAGCCTTATGGCTAGGATAATAACCCTTCCCAGCTAGGTCCATAATATACATGGTGCACAATGTCGACGATATTTACCCACTACCCCGTCAATAAGGTAGCTCTGTCAAATCAATATATAATCCATCAATAGGATGAGAATAAACCAATGGATATCAATAAGAATCAAATAGCTCATCAATGATCAAATAGGTTCCAAACAAACCAATCGATACTATCATTCAAATACAAATAAGCAATGGAAGGTACATATAGAATAACAATGGGTATAGCAAACAACTATAGATTGGATAACAAAGTAGTCATTCAAGGTCATTTGTGTTGGCAAAATTGGTTAGCCAATGTCGCTGGTGACAATGGCATTGAAATGGTAGGCTTATGGGATTTTCATTGAGGCATTTTTTTCAAACACTTGGTTTACAACTTTCATAAGGCAATCTGGCAAGGTTTTGGTGTAACATCAACATTACTCCAATACCAAACAATAAGCTCAAAATGTAGGCAACACAATAGGCAATTGATAGCTAACAAATAAAAATATTCAAAGGATCAAATTGGCTTCGAATTCAAAGGGAAAACGAGGCAAAAATTCAAAGGAAGCATAGCAATGGTGGTTCAGCCAAACATGGCCTTTATAGAATGGATTCCAAACTTCAATTTAAGACATTAGGCATATTAAATGTTGTCTATTAAACTCATCAAAGGCTTCCAATTGCTAAGAAAAATTTATTCCACTAAAATCTTCAAAGGAGGCAAAATAAGCAATCTTGGTCTTATTTGTTTTCTACACCAAAACCAACATCAAATAAGCTTCCAATGGCATCAATTAAACTTATTCTAACCTAATTAGACATTAAAGATAACTAATTTAGAGTTTGGTATCTTACAACTTCAAATTAGGGTTTGGAATTTAGTAATTTCCATCAATTTGCATTAACTGGTGCAATTAATGGCTATACCCACCTAATTCAACATCTAAAACACTTAATCAACTTAAACAGTCAAAGAAAACACCATGTTACCTCTTGGTGAAGTAGTAGCCAAAATCTCCTTTTGATGGATTTTTGATTTCCTTTGAAATTTCAAGTGAGAAATGGATGGTAATGGATGAAACAAGGTTGGATTTTAGGTTTTTCTTAGGTTTTCTTTATAAATTTGGCTTGGAAATGGTAGAGATTGGAGAAGTGTGGTTCAGCCAAGGTGAAAGGAAGAAGAAGAAGAAAGAAAGAAATGAATAGGAAATTGGCTAAGGCATGGTATATATAGATGGGAATTATGAAAAATTATGTTTTCCTCTCCAAAATTTTCATTAATTCTACTTTTACCCCAAAACTTTATGTAGCTTATTCTGTCAATTCTATTGAGTTTTAGATTCTAAAGCCGGGAGTGAAATAACTTATTTTTAACTGTAGTTTATCATTATACTGCTTTCAGAACAATTCTGAGTAGTGGACAATGGATTTCCCAAAATACCCATGAAGTTCCACTTATTTACGATTTTACCACTCTATTAATTTTCCATAATTTTTAATACTTTTCTATACTTTCTTTATATAATTAACTATCATTATTATTTATCTTTCATTATCTATATAACTGAGAAAAATAGCTTTAAATTTAATACCATATTAATTCCTGAAATTTCCTAATTATTGTCGATGTCTTTGGTCCAATTTCTAATGAAACCGTTTAATAACTGTAGCATGAATCTAGGGTATTACATTCTACCCCCTTTAATTAAATTCATCCTCGAATTTAAAATCAATACGTACCTTAATGTTGAAATAGAAATGGATACTTTACTTTCATATCATGTTCACTTTTCCACGTGTATTCCTCCATTGATTGGTTCCTCCATAGTACTTTAACCATAGGAATTTTCTTATAACGTAATTACCTGACTTGTCGATCCACAATCTCCATCAGTACATCCTTATATGTCAAGTCTTCATCTATTCCAATATCTTACAATTCCAACACGTGCGATGGATCATGTACATATTTTTAAAGCATATATATATGGAACACCGGATGCACGTGACTCATATTAGGTGAAAGAGTTAATCGATATGCAACATTGCCAATCTTTTCTAGGATCTCAAATGGCCCAACATATCTAGGTGACAGTTTACCCTTCTTTCCAAATTTCATCACACTTTTCATAGGTGAAACTTTAAGAAAAACATAGTCACCTACTATGAAATGCACATCTCTCCTCTTCGGATCAGCATAACTCTTTTGTCTACTGAAGGCAATATTTATTCGTTCTTTAATAATATGCACCTTTTCCATTGTCTCTTTAATTAATTCTGGGCCTTTCAAATACTTTTCTCCTGGTTCCACCTAATAAACTGGAGATCGACATTTTCTACCATAAAGTGCATTATAAGGAGCCATCCCGATTGATGAATGGTAGCTATTGTTGTAGGAGAATTTAATCAATGGGAAAATATTGATCCCAATTGCCTTTGAAATCCAGAACACATAATCAAAGCATATCATCCAGTTTCTGTATGGTCTGCTCTAACAGACCATCTGTTTGAGGATGAAAAGTTGTGTTGAAATGTAGTTGTGTACCTAATGCTTCTTGGAATTTCTACCAAAACCTCAAAGTAAACTATCTCTCTATCTGAAATAATCACCAGTGGCACTCCGTGAAGACATACAATCTTATCGACATATAACTGGGCGTACTGAGGTCCAGTATAGCTAGTCTTCACTTCTAGAAAATTGGTAAATTTCATTAACCGATCCACTATTATCCATATAGAATCATAACCCCATGAAGTCTTCGGTAAACCAACCATAAAATATATGGTAACTTATTCCCATTTCCACTATGGTAACTCTATTTCCTATAATAAACTAGATGGCTTATGATGCTCAAACTTAACTTGTTGACAGGCTAAGCAAGTGGACACAAATTTAGCCACATCCCTCTTCATATTAGGCCACCAATAAAATTCCTTCAGATCATGGTACATCTTTGTAATTCCAGGATGAACACTATAATAAGCATAATGGGCTTCTTTCATAATCTGCTCCCGTAATTTGTCAATATCAGGTACACAAAGCCATTTACCATACTTCAATATTCCATCCTCAATTGTAAACTCTGAAACTTTGCCATTTTGAACATCTTCTTTTAACTTCAGAAAAATAAGGATCCATATCATGTGTTGCCTTAATATTATCAATCAATGTTGGCTTAACCCAAAATTGGGCTATCAGAGCCTGGTTTTGATCCTGGGATCCCAATTCCAACTCAATTTCCATATCAATCAATCCTTTCATCTCACGGATCAAAGGCCTTTTTGTATTTGAAATATGGGCTAGACTTCCCATTGACTTCTGGCTCAATGCATCTGCTACAACATTGGCTTTACTTGGATGATATAATATCTCACAGTCATAATCTTTTAGCAATTCAACCCATCTTCATTGTCAAAGATTCAAATCCTTCTGTTGTAGAATATATTGCAGGCTTTTATGATCTGTAGAAATCTCACATTTAGCCCTATATAAATAATGTCTCCAAATCTTCAATGCAAATATCACCGCAGCCATCTTCAAATCATGTGTCAGATAATTCATCTCATACTTCTTTAATTGTCAAGAAGCATAGGCAATAACCCTTTTATTCTATATAAGTACGTAGCCCAATCCGACTCTGGATGCGTCACAGTACATTGTGAATTTATCTGTCCCTGTTAGTAAAGCTAACACCAGAGCAGTTGTGAGACAGGACTTCAAAGTTTGAAAACTCTTTTCACATTCTTCTGTCCATAAGAACTTCTCCTGTTTCCTAGTCAGCCTGGTCAATGGAGCAGTTATCTTTGAAAAATCCTTCACAAACCATCTGTAATATCCAGCCATAGTAAGAAAACTGTGTATCTCCATAATATTGGTAGGCTGGGGCCAATTTGCAACGGCTTCAACTTTCTGAGGATCAACTTTAATACCATCCTTGCAAACAACATATCCTAGAAATACACTTCAGTTAACCAGAATTGACATTTCGACTGTTTAGCATACAACTGATGCTCTCACAATATCTGCAATATTGTTCTCAGATGCTATGTATGCTTTTCCTCACTCTTCGAGTAGATAAGTATGTCATCAATAAACACAATGACAAACTTATCCAAATAAAGTTAGAAGACCCGGTTTATCAAATCCATAAATGCAGATGGAGCATTAGTTAACTTGAAAGGCAACACCAAAAATTCATAATGGCTATACCAGGTTCTGAAAGCCGTCTTGGGTACATCTTCCCTCTTAATTCGCAACTGATGATACCCAGATCTCAAATCAATCTTGGAGAAGTGACTGGCACCCTACAATTGATCAAACAGATCATCAATCTGTGGCAAAGGATATTTATTTTTAATATTCACTTTATTTAGCTACCAATAATCAATACACATTCATAACGAGCCATCCTTCTTTTTAACAAATAGCACTGGAGCACCCTAAGGAGAACTGCTCATTCTGATAAATTCCTTATCCAATAATTCCTGCAATTGCACCTTCAACTCCTTCAATTTTGTAGGTGTCATTCTGTAGGAAGGAATAGATATCAGGTCAGTGTCAGTATACACCTCAATCTCAAACTCTATCTCCCTTTATGGGGCTAGTCCTGGCAAATCTTTAGGGAAGACTTTAAGAAATTCTCTGACAACAGGGATCCGATCAATTCCTGTCGAAACCTTCTATACATCTACCACATGTGCCAGGAAAACTGAATAACCCTTCCTTATCATCTTCCTAGCCTGAATAGTTGAAATAAGATGAATATCAGTTTCACATCTATCACCCTGGTACTCAAATTATGCTTGTCCTTATGGCTAAAATTTAATCTTCTTTTTATAACAGTCAATCACTGCATGATGAGTTGTCAGCCAATCCATACCCAATATAACATCAAGTTCAAATACATAAAATTCTACCAGATTTGCATGCAGAACATTATTCCCAAGTTCTATCTCATAACCTGGGTAATAATATTTTACTTTTACACTCTCCCCCATAAGTGTGAATATCTCTAATGGAAAAATTATCAGTTGCCCCTCCATTTTCAATTTAGGTGCAAACATAGGTGATACAAATGAATGTGTGGCACCCGAATCAAACAATACTTGTGCTATCTGTCACGACCTGGTTTTCCATACTGCGATGGTCCTAAGGTACGGGAGATGTCAATGGTGACCGACACTCGTAGAACCCAATATCACATGCATCATCTATAAACCTCAATATATTATTCATTTTAATTAGTTACCATCTATTTTGTTATTCTGTCATTCATTCTATAGTTTACTGCAAATGGTTGTAATCATCACAAAAACATCACATAACTCAAAATATCATCATCAGTATATACATATGTTCATCTCCTAGCTAACCCATACATACCCCATGGAGCAGCTAGATAATGAACACCAAAATAATAAAATACATAATAGAATATATACATCAGAATCTGTAGCAGAAATCCACAGAGAAACAGACATTGGGATTCTACAACCTACTCCTCTCCTGAAATGGGTAAACAAGTAAAGAATGAGTATAGATGATACTCAGTGAATTTACATGCATCACAATGAACATTAGGCATCAATTAAACAATGGTATCAGTCAATAGGATAACAATATACAGTATCAATGTCAAGGTACAGTATAGCCAAAGAATAACACATAGGCTCGGTATCATATGGAAAGACAGATAATGGGATGGACTATATGAAAAGAAATCATACAATCTCCAGTAATCCGTATCAGTATGGACCATATAGGTCTCCAGTAACATATCTATATCAGTAGCATAAGGCTGATCAGGATCTATGGATAGGACCATAACCCCGCCTAGCTAGGGTATCAGTAATACAATGTGCACATCACAGACAGAATTTCCCCACTACCCTATCGAATTGGTAGCTCTGCCAAACCATATAAGGGTCAATAACAAGGGATTCCATAAGCAACAATGGTGTCCAGATATCAATCAGTCCAATAATAATCAGTTCAGTTATCAATACGATCAATGGCAATGTCGTATACAATATACAATCAATGATAAAGAGTTTAGTAATAAGGAAATGCATGAAACAAAAGTTGGTTCGGTGGTGGAAAATGGTAGGTCAATTGGCACGCCAACGTCACTGGTGATAATGACATTCAATTGGTAGGCCTATGGCATACAAACCAATAGGCCAATGGCAATTGAACTAGGCATTTCATCGAACATGTAGTGGGCATACAATGGCTAGCCAATAGGTTAGGTTTAGGTGCAAATTTGACTTGCCCAATTCAACAAACACAAAGCTACATTGGCAAACAAAGTATAGGCATCAAGAAACACAATTAAACATCATCAAATTAGGATAAAATGGCAAGGGAAAATTAAGCAAAACCAAGCAAAGTTTTAAAGGCAATGAATAGTAAAGTGGTTCGGCCAACAATGAGATTTTAGGGCAAGGTTCCAATCATTAATTCAATGATATAGGCATATAATTTGGTGCAATGTAAACTCACCTAAGTTGCCAAAGCACTTTGAATAGCTCAATTTCCAAGCCAATTCACCAAATTCCTCCAAATAGCCTATATAACACACTTTGGTTCCAAATTCAATTCTACATCAAATAAACCATCAATTAGCTATCCATTCACATCCAATTAACTAATTATAACATCAATTAACAAAACTTAACACTAAATCAACAACTCATCTCTTACAACTTCAATTTAGCCAACTAATTTAGGGATTTCAACAAAATTGCATCAATTGATGCAAATTAACTACAAACCCATTCAATTGAACCTAAATAATATCTAAATAATCAATCAAACCAAACAAATAAACTCCTTACCTCAAATTGGACAAATGGCCGAAATCTCCCTTGAGTTTTTCCTTGAAACCCTTAACTCCTCCAAGCAAACTAATGATGGAAATGAAGAAAGCTAAGTCAATTTACTAATGGAAATAAAGAAAGCTAAGTCAATTTACTAGTTTTCCATCAATTTCCTTAAGATTTCTATAAGAAATGAAGAAGAAATTGAAGAAGAAAGATGAAAATGGGATTCAGCCAAACAAAATGAAGAACAAGAAAGATGAAGCAAAATGGCTAAGGCAAAAATAAATAGAAAATCCCATTTGGCAATTTACAACTAACTTCTCAAACTTCCGTCCATTATACTTTGGTCCAAAATCTTCTGTAATTTATTCTGTCAATTCTGTTAAGATTTAGATATCAGAGAGGGGAGTCAATAGGCTTATTTTAATTTATACTTATTTATAAAAATAGTTCCGGAGTCATTATGTAACCCCGACCGACCACTTTCTACTATTCACCTTAAATTTTTATTTATTTACAATTATGCCATTATTTACTTTTTCAGTGTTCCTATATGATTTTCACTTCTTTCTTTTTATCAAAATTACACATAAATTATGGTGATCTTTTACCCCCAAGTCAACTTCAGAAATTCTTCTGTTGACCGGACAGCTCATTTCTCGGCAGTGTTCCCGACACCGTCGCTTTCCGGAAAAGTATCAAGTTCGCTTTCTAACTGTGTTTCTAAAATTATTTCCCACTATTTCAAGACTGATGGACCACATACTGAGAATTAATTCATGCATATGAGTTATAACTTTCTAGGGTATTACATTCTACCTCCCTACAAATAAATTCGTCCTCGAATTTAAATAAAACATACCTCACTGCTGGAACAGGAATGGATATCTGCTCCTCATCTCCTGCTCGCTCCCCCAAGTACACTCCTCCATGGACTGATTCCTCCAAAGCACTTTCACCATCAGGATCTCATTATTCTGTAGTTGTCTGACTTGTCGATCAATGATCTCTACTGGAATTTCCTCATAAGACATATCATCACTGAGATCCACATCCTGAACCTCCAAAATGTGCGATGGATCAGAAACATACTTTCGCAGCATAGATATATAGAAAACCGGATGTACGTGGCTCATACCGGGTGGAAGAGCTAATTTATAGGCCACACTACCAATCTTCTCAAGTATCTCAAACGGGCCTATAAATCTTGTTGACAACTTACCCTTGTTCCCAAATCTCATAACTCCTCTTATCGGTGAGACCTTAAGGAAGACATGTTCACCAACTGAGAAATGTACATCCTTCCTTCTCGGATCAGTATAACTCTTCTACCTATTAAAGGCAGTCCTCATCCAATCTCTGATCATAGGAACCTTTTCCATAGTCTCTTTGATAAACTCTGGTCCCTCAAGTGGCTTTTCTCCCGGCTCCATCCAACACATTGGAGATATGCATTTCCTACTATATAGTGCTTCAAATGGAGCCAAACCAATAGAAGAGTGATAACTGTTGTTGTAGGAGAACTCTATTAATGGTAGATAATAATCTCAGTTACCTTTGAAATCCAGAACATATATTCTGAGCATATCCTCCAAAGTATGGATCGTCCTCTCTGACTGCCCATCAGTCTGAGGATAAGAAGCAGTACTGAACCGTAAATGGGTACCCATAGCCTCCTAAAATTTCTGCCAAAATCGAGATGTGAACTGTGTACCCCTGTCAGATATAATCAGCAAAGGAACTCCATGAAGATGCACAATCTTATCCACATACAATTGTGCATACTAAGTTGCCATATAGTGTAACACCTCAACCTAAACCCTATAGGAACCCTTAAAGAGAGACTTAGGGGAAAATTTTTGTTTTCTTTATAACATGTTGTTATTGTGTATTTATGCATGAAAATGATATATATGCATGTTATATGACTTGATTTTAGGCATAAAAGTGATTTAAAGGCTGTTAGGACGAAATCGGAAAATTTTAAAATTTTTGTGAACTGAGGGCAAAATGGTCATTTTACAGCCCCTTCGGATTTTAATAGATTTAGCACTATATTTGAAGAAAGAAAATAATAAAAGTGAATGTAAATGGTATTATTTAGTTTATTTGAATAATATACGAAAAAATGAACCCGGTTGAAAACAGTTCCCGGTAAGCTGCTCAATTGAGGTGCTTGAGGAGCTTGAGGTGCTTCGGGTTGCACTAAGGGAATTTTGGTATTTTCATTCACAATATGGGATTATAGAATGTGTGCATCCTTATGGTATTAGTTTAGGCTTGATTAAATCCAACCATTGGATCAAATGATGGAAAAAATAGACGGTTGGATCAGTAGGTTGCAAATTTGCTATCATAAGCTTGATGTATTGGATTTTTGCCATTAGTTTTTGATTTGGTGTGGCAAATGCATGTGTTAGCCATCTTTGTTGACTTTGGATGGACAAATTGCATTAAAGTAAGCAAAATGGATGGTTGGATAGCTAGGTTTCACCAAAGTTACCATGAAACCTAAACCATTGGATCATTTTTTTGATATTTCATATGATGTTTCCCACCACTTCATATATTATCATCTTCCTTATGAAAATACTGCAGCAAACTCTATTAACACACCTTTAAAGTTTCGGCCATCTCACCAAATCACCATTTCTTATAGTTTTCTTCCATATTTTGATGGAATTAGGTAGTAAACATCATCCTAAACACCTTTCCAACTATTAAATCAAAGGAAAAACTCATTTGGAGAACAAATTAATTCAAGAAAGATTTTAAAGAATTTTTGGTAAGTTGTTAGTTTTTGATTTCTTTTGATTCAATAAGGTTTATATGATGTTCCTTGATATTATTTATGGATTAGAAT
>CANXYC010123788.1:0-70022 GCA_948193065.1 Aleurites moluccanus
ATATATAAACATTTTTAATTTAAAAAAAATTTGTCTATATATATTTTCAATTAGAATCATAAAAAAAAATTATATGATAAAAAATTACATATTTTAAATTGTATATATTATCTTTTTTCATATATAATGGAATCAATATCAAATTTTATAGCAATACTGTTTTTAATATAAGTAATCCAGTAGTTGGAAAATAAAATTATTAATATTTTTAACAGCGCTTATTATTTAATAAGAATTTTAAAAAATATAAAAGTGACTGCTGTATTTTTTTTTTTAGAAAAGATAAAATTTTTATGTTAATTAAAAAGAAAAATACATGAAAATAATGCAGATAATAAAGCAAAAACACATTTTCCCAATACATCTTTATACTATAAAATTTGAAAATAAAAAACCAAATTAAATCATAAATAAAACACCAAATTCATAAATAAATAAAAAATAGAGTCAAAATAACTCTAAAAATATTAAAAAAAGGATAATTCAATTTTAATTTTAAATTTGGGATAGACCGAGTTAAATCCATGAGTGACTGCCGCTCTTGTCCCTAGAGATTTGTCGTTGCCTAATAATATCATTTTTATAATTATAAGATTTTGAGTTTTAAATTTTAAAAATTTTAAAATATATATAAAAAAAAACAATGCAATTTTCATCTCGCAGCATATGCTAATGCTATTAAGTTTTCAGAATTTGGTCAATGAGATATATATAATAGGACAAGCATGTGTTAAAAGATGTGGAGTGGCAGTGGCAGTAGTACAACCGCACTAGTCTACACGCCAAATCATTAGCACACATCACATCATTAATGATGATCATCACCACAAGAAAAGACATTGATTGATCTAAGACTCGAAGTAGATATATAAGGTGGGGCCTTTTGCTGCCTCAGTCTTACCAGTAGATTGAAATAAACACCTTTTTAACTTTAGCTGTGAAAAGGATGAACATTGAAGAAAGATGAAGAAGATGGCAATGGCATGCCTACCTCTGCTCTAACTTTTTCATGTACATGATGTCACTCTAATCATCAGTTTAGCAACTCTTGAATGATGAATCTATTAGCAATTAATCCCAAATGCATGCTCCCTCTTCTGTCAAATGCTTATTGGGATCTATTTTTAACTCAAAACAAAGTTAAAAATATCTCACAAAATATAAATGTTTGAATAAGGAGATTTTTTTTTTTAATTACTACTTTAGATCCAATTTTGTTAAAATTATAAATTTGATTATCAAAATTAGGTCAAACTCACACTATAATAATGAAAAATTTTAATTTGATTATAACTTATGTCTTGTTTAATTTAATGGTAGCAATCAGTAATGAACATTCACCATCAACAACTGAAAAATTATAATGTATATGATAACTTATTTTATTTTATTTTATTTTTGAGATGGATATGATAATTAGAGTTAAATTATAAAATAATGAATAAAAATATTATTTTATATATTATGATAAATTTTAACTATATGCATTCAAATAATTATTTTAATATTAAATATTAAATATATTTGCAAAAAAATTACCCATTTAAATTTATTGTATATTTACAAAAATAACATATAATTAAAAACTTCTATAATAAAATATTTTAATAATATCATCACAAGATATTTGAAAATACTAATATTATAAATATGAATATGTTAATTATTATTTTTAAAATAAGATCAAGTTATTTTAAAATTGATGATATTAAATTTAAAATTTATTGTACTATATAAAAATAATTAATTAAATTTCTGCTCCAAATGATTACCTAAAAATAAATTAAGCACACCTATCATCATCCAATAAATAATTAATATAGCTAGCTTGCTTTGCTGTTTAGCATTTATCATTAATATTATGATAAGTAACAATGTTTTATTATTATTAACCTTTAATTGATATATATTGCCTTAAATTTGTGACATTCTATGATTAATTTAAGCTTTGCATAGGTATAAGACACTCCAGATTAGAAAATATACATTATATTATATGGTGAGTTAAAGCTAAAAGGTATCCAATGACAATTAGAAACTAATTAAAAAGAGATATCCTAAGTTCCTTCCAAAAGTATGATATTTAGCGTGAAAGAAAACTAATGATGATAACAAAATTACAAATCTATACTAATTAAGATTGCTTAATTATCATGCTAGTCGTGCTTCTTAATTGTCTTTGCCGTGCTTCTTAATTGTCTTTTTCTAACTAATTATAGTATCATAGTATTAACTTAATTGTCTTCTTAATCACGATCTGTTGTTTATCAATGGGACCATTTTTCTTTTTTTTTTCTAAACCTTTTCTTGATGGGACCTAACTATTTAGTCGAAAAGGACCATGAAATACTGATAGTACAGCACTGTGGATTTATTCAATATTTATTTTATATATATTTTATATTGATTTTTCTATCGAATATTCTAAAAATATTTATTAAAATTAATTATTTTAAATAAAATATAATTATTAAATAATTATATTAAAAAAAATCAATAATATATATGCATAAAGGTTTATTCTGTTCATGATCGGCTGTATAATTTAAAGGCTGGTTTCTATTTTACACCATGAAATATTTTTAATTAATTAAAAAATTGCATACCCAAATGAGCTAATAATAGATTATAAGATTAGAATCTTCTTGCATGATACGACCGATTTAAACTGATTTGACCTTCGATTAGTATCGATCAGTTTGGCACTGTCTAATTTATTAGTATTTAAAGTCAAATTTAATATTCGATTAATTGTTTATTAGTCTGGCAGAATTTAAGTATATTTAGATATAAAATCACGTGTTCACAATTGTACTCATCGCTTTTATCCAAATTTAAAATGTAAAAGTAATGGTAGTGAACTAGATGAGTTTCTGTCTGTTTAAAATGAGATATGTGTATTTTGCTTGTATTTTTTAGTGTTTATTGATGTATCGGTCTGCTCTGATAATTTTAAGTTTTTTCTATTTTTTTAACAGTCTGTTTATATAACTGTCTGTTTGTCTAACTGTCTATTTGTATGACTATCTACTTATCTAATTATCTGCTTGTATGATTATCTATTTGTCTAATTATCAGTTTGTCTATTTGACTGTTACTCTGATTGTCTGCTTGTATATTTAGTTAGTCTGTCTGTTTTACTGTTATTTTATTTTTTTTAGTTGTTTGATTATCACTTTGTTTAGCTGATTATCATTTTAGTTATCTGATTACCGTTCTGCTTGTCTGATTGTCAATGTAAGTATTTATATAATATGAAGAAAACAAATCATTTGATACTTTTTTTTTTTTAGAAAACTGAATTTCATTAATTAAATAGAAGCAATATCATGAAGCAGAATCTCCTCTAAACCATCAGGTGATTCAGTCCAAAAACTAAGACTAACATTAACATGAGAATGGCGAGCTAAAGTACGAGACACCTCATTAGCTTGTCTTATAACAAAACATAAAATTATTTGATACTTAATAACTGTATTATTAGTGAAATTATATATTAACTTGAAATCTCTTATTTTTGAATCACTGAACTTTAATAATAATTAATTAATTAAGTATAATTAATATATATGCTTGGATCGTATTATAACTTTGGTGGGGGTCTAAAAAATAAGAAAAAGAAAAGGGTAAATGAGAAAGTAATGTAAAAGAAAAGGGTTGATGATGAAAAAAGGAATTTCAAAAGCTTAATTGATAGAGACTTATCATGGCAATGGCAGCAACCTACCAAAGCTATATTTATCAATAAATGTACACTCTTTCTGCAGCAATTCACTTTATTCAAACGTTAACGTCATAAACATTGCTAATTATCTGCCTAAACTTTATTATTTAAATTCTTTTCCTAATCAATTAAAGAGCCAAACATGCAGTAGGTAGTAGTCAAAGTTTTGTAAGATTGATGATAATTAAGAACTGAAAATGAAGGTTCTTTTTGTTGATTATGATTATAAGCATAAGGAGAGGAGCAACTTTCACACTATCAACATCAATGATAATTAATCAATTACTTCCATTTTTTTTTTAATCCAGTGTGAATCACTTTAAAAAGAAGTTAAGATTTGGATTGTCTAGCACTAGCTGTAAATTAACCATAATTTTCAAAGCTTGATAGTAACCTATATAATTTTTTTTTTTAACATAAATGATAACATTAATCCTTTTTATACCACTAGTTATATTAAATTTTTTCCAATTTATATCCTTCAAATTGAAGTTCTTACACACAAAGTATGAAAAATAAAATTTTAGGTTAAAAAATAAAAATAGTCACTTAATTCGAGTTTAAATTTATTTGGAAGCCTAATATATAATTTAAAAAAAAATATGAAAATATTAAAATATTAAAATATTAAATTTTACTAATTATTTAAATAAAATTTAAATCTACTTAAATTTTTAATGATTCAAATAAAATAATTAATCTAAATTTAAATATAAAATTTAAATTTTTATCATTTAACTAGACCGTAAAATTTTACAAAATCCTGGAAATTATGATATTTTCCTGGAAGCTGTTGCTTACTGGAGTTATTTATTGTCTCTTGCTTATTTTGCAGGACGCAATTGTTTTTCTTTTTTGTCAAAAGAAGCAATCATTTAGTGTTGAAAGCGAATGGTTAAGTATTTATCTTATCTGAGTAAGACATTATAAATTCTAGCATTATCAAAGTCGCTGTTATATATCCAGCTTTTGCCTGTGTTATGGGGTCAGGACAGATCAACAAATCTTGTTTCATTTTTGGACTGCCATTCACCACTTTTGAATCTTACCCATTGGAATTATTAACATAACAAATTCAAAAAATTAATTTTAAATAAATCGAAAAATTATTTTTTATATATAAAATTAAATTTAATCAGATAGAGAAAAGTTTTTTTTTTTTTTATGTAGAAAGTTAGATTTTAAAAGTTATAATATTATATTATATATCAATTTAATTCTTTAAATTTCAATAAAAAAATTAATTGGGTTTCCCAATTTTATAAAATTGAAAAACTACTAATAATTAAATTTACAAAATTAAAGTGTTTGGTAAACTTTAATAGAAATTTATAAATTAAATTGATAATATAATAAAATAAATTTAATAATTTATTTGATATTTTGACTTTTTAATTAATAATATTTTATTTATAATTGTGACTTGGAGTATAATTGTAATTAAATTTTTATATTGAAGTAAATTTGATAAAAAAAGAAATATGTTATAATTGTAAAAATATTTATAAAATCTAAGGTAAATTATCTATTAGGGACATTATGCAGATGTTTGGCAAAAAAAAAATTAATTTAATTATCAATTTTCTTATTATGTTTAATAATTATATCAAATTCATTTGATTATTTTGTTAATGATAATTATTAGTTAATAGATAGTAAAATTGCTAATATTTATAAAAATTTTAGTATTTTTTTTAAAATAATTTTTATTTATTTAAATAAAAAATTATATTATATTATTAAAAATAGTATTTAAATAAAAATATTAATATTAATATTTGCTCACAGCTTCTATAAGCAGGCAGTTACAAATTTTTGATCCGCTGCTCATGAATCATCATAATTAAAATTAAAAAAAAAATTATAAACAAAATGTTACTAATAATATTACAAATTTATAACCACAAGTTCATAATTTTTAATATTTAAATATAATAAAGAACAGTAAAATGTGTGCATGTAAATACTAAATAGGAAAGCTGAGGTGTGATAGTTTGTCTTCTCTTCTAATCATACTATAAAAAAATTCCTCCATTGTCTGTATTGTCAAATGCTTTCAAAACTTCCCGCATATTTTAACCAACACACCCACGTCACTCTGAACCATCACCACTGTAATTTCGATTTCCTCTCCACCACCCACTTCCGCCTCCCAATGCTGCCTTTCAACACTCTTGACGAGGCCGCAGCCGCTCTTGGCCGGAACCTCACATTCGCCGAGACATTGTGGTTCAATTACTCCTCCAATAAGTCCGATTATTTCCTTTTCTGTCATAACATTCTTTTCTTGTTTGTAATCTTCTCTGTCGTGCCTTTGCCTCTTGTTTTCATCGAGCTTATGCGATCTGCTGGATTCGAAAAGTATAAGATTCAGCCCAAGGTTAAACTTTCCTTCTACGAGATGCTCAAGTGCTACAAGGATGTCATGCGCATGTTCTTTTTTGTTGTGGGTCCTTTGCAGTTGATCTCCTATCCTTCTGTCAAGGTCAGATTGGGCAATTCTGGGTTTTTCTTATCGGGATTTACTGAGATTTGTTTGATTTGAAATTACTTCAATTTTTTATTTTTTAATTTCTGTTTTGTTCTTATAATGCTGGTTTCGTATTGGGATTGGATTTGTGAGTTTTTGGTATTCGTTTTTATGTTTATTTTTTGTAATTTTTCTAACTCCTGATTTTACTTGAAATTGCATCGATTTAATTTTAGGTAGGTTATTCGAGGGAATTAATCGTTGATGGGAGATATTTTTTTTCCCTCTTTTCTTTCCCATTTTTCTGTTCTGTGTAATGGGATTTTCTGGGTTTTGCATTGTTGAAATTAAATGGACTTATGAAATTTATTGGGTTACAACTTACAATTTCTAATTTTCCATTTTCTGGTATAAAGAGACTTTGGGGGTTCTTATAGAATTTCGTTGAAGTTTGCATTTTTTTTCTAGTTATTCACTGAATTAGTCTTTAGATTCTACAACAACGAGGTTTATGGAGATATTAAATCTTAGGTATTTTGCCTTTTCTGGGAAGTGCTTTTGGTAATTATTACCAATGGCTTTTTCGTTTTTGTATTTATGAAATTTTTTTTATTGGTTTTTATTGTTGGTTGTTGGGCAATCATTTCAAAAGTTTGATACTGGGCAATCATTTCAAAAGTTCGATACTCTAGGATCATGATTGTGTCGTTTTGAGCATTTGGAATTCTCATTTACTTTCAATGATCTTCTAATTAAATGATATTTTATCAACTCCTAACATTGTGATTTCTGGATTTAATTCTGTAATCATAGATGATTGGTATTCGGACAAGTTTGCCACTGCCTTCAGGATGGGAAATTTTTCTACAGGTGTTAGTGTATTTCATGGTGGAGGACTATACCAATTATTGGATCCACAGATTTCTGCATGGTAAATGGGGTTATGAGAAAATTCATCGTGTTCATCATGAATATGCTGCTCCTATTGGTTTTGCTGCTCCATATGCACACTGGGCTGAAATTTTGATCCTGGGAATTCCATCTTTCCTTGGGCCAGCAATGGTTCCTGGGCACATGATCACATTTTGGTTGTGGATTGCTTTACGACAGATTGAGGCAATTGAGACACACAGCGGGTACGCATGCTGCTACTTTTATTATGTTGAGAGCCCTTTTCTGCTTTATTTGATTGTGACAAAATGATGCCCACTTTTGAATTTCTTTGTTTCTTTTTTCTTTTATTGATAGAATTTCTAGTAAAGTACTAGGAGATTTCAAGCATCTTTGCTAGTGGTCTACTTTTGTTGACGAGGACTAGGATCAGTAGGGCAATTTTTTTTATTTTATTCTCTTTCTCTATTAGTTTTAATGGTTTTGATCAGTTAGTTGCCATTGATTTTTAAACTAATGATTCACAATTTTTCCTACATAGCCAAATAATAGAATTAAAATAAAAGAATCTGAAAACTTTGCTAAGTCATGAATATGTTTCTCGTAAAGTTGTATGATTTCCTTCAGAGCAAGAATAGCTCTTCATGAAGTATAAAATTCTGTCTCATGTTGATTTTCTTTGGTAGACGTAGAACTTACTTGTATCTGAAGATGAAAGGAAGGAAGGATAGTTGACTGCATGATGCATGTCAGTTCTCCTTTGACTACTATTGCTTTGGTCAATTGATGAGCTTTCTCATATGCAAAAGCACAAATATGATAGCTTATCTGTTTATATTCATTACTTTCTTTTGCATGCCAAGGAATGTATCATCAATAAATATCACCTCTTAGATTTTTTTTTTTTTGGGCTTTCCCCAATATTGGTAGAAGTTCATGGCGCTTAGTGCTAGCCTGGAAAGTAATAGCTGGAGAGTGTGAAAAAGAAACTATCGCTAAGTTAGTTATAGTCTTTGACCAGGTCTGTCATTCACATCACCATGATCAAGTCACTTGAATATTGATCACTTGGCCATATGTTAGTATTGCATTTTCTGGTTGTTGTCATTATGGTTGCTTTCTTTTTAGCTTTTCTACATCACCTTTTCCTCAACCCTTTCATAGACTAACGCCATCAAGAAAAGGTAGAAACATGGACTAATAAATAAGAGTGATTTTGAGAAAACCTGAATTGGACATTTCAACATGGGTTAAGAGTTATCTTTGTTGGCTCATGGGCTGCGTCCATCTCTTGTTATTGCAAGTATGGTTCCTTTATTCCTGCATGTGACTAGGGGGGAAGAGGGATCTAAACAATCCTATCATTGATTATAGATATTTGAAGAATAAAGAGGCTTGTCACATGACATGATCACACCAGCTGGATCGCTGAATTCTGTATCTCAATGGATAGTGATCTACATGTATTTATTCACTTCTTTGTGGGTTAGGGGTTGAAATTTCTTGCAAATAGATTTCTATAAGAAAAGCGTATAACTGTCAGAAAATGAGTTAGTATTTTCCAGCTGTTAGCTTAAAGTATTCATACTTGTAATGATATAACAGATAACTCAATTGCTACTGAAATTGGAAAAATTGTTCTCTGAGGAGTTGAGTGTTTTATTCAAGGAGTGATTTTCCCAAGGACAGGCGGTAATATGGCGTCTCCACTATGATGGATGGGATGCTTTAAATTATAATGATGCATTTGAAGAGCCAGCTTACAAAAGAAAAGGGTAGTCTCAGTTCAGGTAGAAATATTCAGGGCTAGGAGATGATGATGATGATGATGGTTGCTTTTTTAATATTTGTTTCTTAACATTATTTTGGCTATGTGAAACGTGGGGAGTGACAAGTGATTTAAATAGATGGGAATATGATATTTATTCTCTCGTCCTCCTCCTAGAAGGGAATAAAAATGTCTGAGATAACTGACAGAGAAATGATGATAACTTAAAAAGGGGATCTTTATGACAAACTAAGATGAAGAGGCATGTGAAGTAAATTGATTCTTATATTTGTTTCTTTGAATATGATATTCATTTAGTTATGACAATTTTTTCCATTTATTTTGCATATTGTTGGTATTATATATTTCTTGTTTTATCTATCACTGCTTAGTAAGTATCTTTCAGAATTCCTATTGTACATGTTGGTTTCTCCATCATTGATCTATTTTAATATTGATCAGCTGCACAAATGTAGCATAATTTTTCAAGAGCTACTCATCATATCCTTGCTGTATATACCATGCACAGATGTTTTAACTATTGGGGCATGTAGTGCATATTATATTCTGTCTTTTTATGCAGGTATGACTTCCCCTGGACTCCCACAAAATATATCCCATTTTACGGTGGTGCAGATTACCATGATTACCATCATTATGTTGGAGGGCAGAGCCAGAGCAACTTTGCTTCAGTATTCACCTACTGTGACTTTATTTATGGAACCGATAAGGTAATGGGAAAACTCTTTTAACTAAACTATGTACATTTGTGAGATAAAATTTCAACTGATTAATTGTATGGATGTTCTTTGATTAGGGCTATCAGTATCAAAAGAAGCTACTTGGAAAGGTAAACCTATAACACCCTTTTTTTGTTAAAATTTGAATTGAATATTGGAGCTTACCTGATATTAATGTCTACTTTCTCTAATAAACAGCACCTAATAGCTTGAATGAAAGTGACTGAATGACTATACCCATGCTTTCTGCCTTCAATTTGGTATAATTTTGTTCTTGATAAAATTATTCTGTTCTCATGTGATTCAGTTGAAAGAGGGATTGAAAAGTGATGGAGAACAGAATGGAGGCTTATACTATGTTGAAGATCTTAAATCTGATTAGCTGTGGGCTGCAGAACTCTTCTTCAGATCAATGCACTTAGGTTACATCTCTTGGAAACCTCTGATTTCAAGTTGACATCAATGTGCTATTTTGGTTAATTTAGTATTGCAGGTGGAGATTAACTGTGATTTGTGTAGCATGAGGGGGATTTAGTTTTCCATGTTAAGCTTCAGAATTTGAGGTTTTGTTAATGAAATTCAGTGGATTGGGATATCATGGTTTGTGAATTTAAGAGTTTAAGTTTTGTTGTTTAGTCTTTTCTTCAACATCCAAATGCAGAAAATGCTATAAATTCTTGTTTCCTCTTGTAATTTCAGATACTATATTCATTATGTGTATTCTTGGAAAGCAAATACTATATATATTTATTTAACTTTATGCTCTGGGGATAGTCAAGTAGTTGGGAATTGAGATTTCAAGGCACTCTCTCTCTTTGTCTGTCTGTTGTTGGAATTGAAGCCTGAACTTACCAGCCACTTGGATACTAGGTTCTACCATTGCAAGACATTGTTGACAGGATTTATGCTTTGCTGAGCAGTTTAGATAGCACTAATAAAATACTATTTATTGTACAGGGAAAGGCTAGAGCACTCTGCAAAAACAAGAATGCTTTATGTTATGCTGTGCCCTGTCAACTGCAGAGAACATATGTGTTAGTGCTTGTCTTGTGTTTATACCTATACATATTTATCAACTGAACGGGGAAGAATGAGATGCAAGTGTAGACAGTAAAATGTAAACTCGTAGTTATTTCTATGAGCATATTTGATGCAAGGGAAAAAGAATATAGGGAAAATGATAGGTCTGAACTCATGTGCTGCATCTGTCTTTTATTTTTATTTATTTTTAATTCCTAGTCATACTATATATCTTAAAAAAGTATCTTCTTTATCATTAGTTATCTGAATGGTTTAACACAGGATTCACTGATGCATGTATTAAGCTGGCTGTTTCATTCTAGATATACATGTTGCATAGGCATCTTCTTTGGTCCTAAATTTTAAAGAATATAAGGATATGTGAGACAGTTCCCTCACTCAGCACTTCTTCATAGTAACCAGTTGTAGAAACCGGAAAATGGAACAGCTTGGGTGGATACAAACTGGACATTTACTAGAGAGAGGGATTCGCTATTCATTTTTGCAACCCTTCTTATGAATCCATTAGAAAAGGTATCCTCTGCTGTAATAGGATCTGAAACCAGAGAACTCTTTTCAGGTCTTAAAAGGCAGATGCTGTCCCTCGTGAGCTAATTCAGGCCTGCAGCCTGTGGGAGATGTTAATATTACTCAAAACCTCATAGCTCCAATTATTTATTTCACAAGGTATACATAACTAAATTAGTGGTTAGTAATAAGAGGCGTGGAGGAATGATGCATGGCTCCTACACTGCAAAAATCTCAGTAAAAGAAGAAAACACCTTTCAAGTGCTAGCCGAGGACTCCCTCTCGCTCGTTACCATTAGGCCAAGTACCCAATGGCTAGCTCCATAATATAACCTATAACCAGATAGCCCAAAAGCCCTTGATTTGGATCAAAATTTATAGACAGACGATTTGTTTCTCAAATCTAAGAACGGTAACGGTGCAAAATATTGTGGCTCTTTTTAAAGATAATAATACTATATGTTTGGAAGTGCAAGACTCTTAACCTTTTGCCTTTCACAATATAAATTATTATTCTTTTCATCTCACAATAAACATTTTAATTACAAAAATACATAATTATTAAAAAAATAATTTATTTTAATTTTTATAATTTATTTATTATTTTAATTTTTTTCCATTTTTTTAATTTTCTTACATCTTTTAATTAATTTTTATATTTTTCAATACATTTTTAAACAGTATGAAAATATCAAAGTTAAAATTAGAAAATAAAAATGTTTATTTTATTATAAACCGTTGGAAATATTATAGTATAGTAAATGCTCCTCACCTATTATACTCTCTCCTCAAAGCCCATCAAAGGTGCAATAGGCCCATAAACTGTGGAATACAGAGAAAATTACCAGGCAAGAAGAAAGAAAAGAAAAGAGCAGACAAGCAAATGAAATGGCCACCATTATTGTCCAATTAAGTGATTTCCAGGTGGAAGAAGAACATTACCCTACCAAATTTCTACCATAGGTGGGTCCAACAATCATGTGCTTGACATAGCCAGCTGTTCTAATTGCATAAGTAAGTTTCATGTCTCAGCAAATGTATTAAGCTCTCATTGGCCCCTTTATTTATTTATTAACTTTTTTAAAGACACAATAATAGTAAAAGAAAAGGATAAAATTGCTGATCAAATTTTTCTCATAACTCCTTAGACCCAATTGGCTTCTTTTTCTGGGCATCATTAGGGGTATGTGACCTTATCAATCTTTAACATACACGTGGATATAATCCCTTTGGTAATCATGGGTCCCAATATCTCTCCTATTTCCATGCCAAACACACCATTTTTTTTTTTTATTTTCTTTGTTGTTTTTATTTTTATTTTTTCTTTTTGTTCCACTTTACAATATTCATCATGGAAACAAATTTATTTTGCGACATTCGTGACACTAACTTGTGTCAACATAGTCTTGTTATTGATCCCACGTAAGGTATAAATAAATCATGAGTTTATTTAATTTAACGATTGCGATCAAATATTAATTAATAATAAATAATTATTAACGATCAAATGATTATTAATTATATATATAATTAATTTTAAAATATTTATTAAATTTATAGTTGAAATTGTGATTATTAAGTAAAATTATGGTTAATAAGTTAAATTTGTTGATTATCAGCAAATTAATTTTTTTTATTTGTTTAATTCCATAATATTTATTATTTATTTCAAGGGAATTTCTAATTTTTTATAGAATTTTAGAATTGAACTTTTAAAATTTAAATGATTGGTTGTGTTAATTAATGCATGATTTACCTTTTGATGTTGGTGAATAGTTTATAATCAAGAATTAATGCGAAGAAAGCCTATTTATGCAAAATTGTGTTTATAACAGGGTAAAATACCAAACTATACAAGTAGTTTCTTCCACCTAATTCAAGAAATGAGGTTTATTCATATGGAAAGTGTCGCTAAGGCTCATCATCCAAAAAAAAAAAAATTGTTTGCTTATAAAAAAAAATTATCTAATTTATCTAAATTTAATTTTTTATATAGTGTCGAATTATTTAAAATTAATTTCTTAAATATATTTATATAATTTTAATTCTCAACTCATTCAAAATTAATTTTTTGACTTTCTTTCTAAATTTATTCATATGACTTACACTCAAATTTTGAAATGTACAATCCAATTATAAAAATTAAAACTTTCATTACAATATTTTAATTAAATTCCAATTTCACTAAGTTGATTAAGAGATAATGGTAAAAAAAAAAAGAATAAAAAAACTACCTTCTATTGTAGTGTAAATTTATAATTCAAAATGATAATTAAGAAGGGGAAAAAACCTAAATTGATGATAATCAATTCAAACAAAAACACTTAAATGCAATAATGCAACCTAGGCGGTAATTGATAAAAGGTCAAAAATTTTCATAATGAGACACCAACTTATTAGAGACTATGTATCCATTTAATAAACTCACTTGTTTGTGTAATTAATTATGTCAATAAAACATAGGGTCCATTTTATGTATTAAACCCCTTTTTGCTAGAAAGATATATGAGACTTTGATCCATAAACAACCTTTTCTTTGTGTCTAATTATGAAGTTGTACTATTATCTGTTGCTATTGCTAGAGGCTAACATGCCATCACATATACTTTTGCTTGAGAGGGTAGATGAGCATGCATAATTATAACATTTATGTTCCTAATTTGCTCGAAAATCTTGGTAGGTGCTTAACACTTAGGGGGTGTTTAGATGTATTTAAAATAAACATCAAACGTCGTTTTGAAATTTAAAAAACGTTAAATGAGTTTTTGAAATATTTGGCAAATTAATTCAAAACGTCATTTTGAAATATAAAAACAGAAAAAATTTAAATTAGATATGTCAGCTTATTTTAAAATGGTAAAACTCTATTTTTAAAAACTGAATTTTCATTCAAACGTCCCCTTAGTGACTAACCTTATTAAATACTAGTCATTCATTCATCAACAGCTGAATAGTTAAATAGTTAAGTATTTATTTTGTATTATTTTTTATTTATAAATTTTTTTTAAAAAGTAAATTGTCGAATTTAATTTAAAATTATTTATTTTCTATATCATAAGATAAATACTTAAATGTTCAATTATTTTTTAATAAAATATGTTTTCTAAATGAGATTTATTGTTTGGTACTCTTCTCTCTTGATGTGGAAGAGTTTTATGTCCAAGTTAAAAAAAGGTTGTGAGTTTCAATCACCACATTAGTTCCCATATTGTAGTGAAGGTGTGTAGGCTTGTAATGTGGTAATATTGAAATAATATTGGAAGTATTGGTTGATGATTTGGGTAGGGATATGGAAAGCTAGAGTTGTTGGATGTTTTTTCTCATAAAAGAGGGTTATCTCCATTAATATGTAAATTTTGGTAAGCCAATTTAAAGGTAATATAAAACCTTAATCTAAACAACAAAACAAAAGCATATATATTCCTTCATTAATATGTAGTATAGAATTATTTTATTTTAATTTTCTCCCATTCATAGGCCTATCAATTCCAATCAATTGAATAGACTCTAAAATAAGCATAGGAAGGAAGAAAAAACAAAAGGGAAGAGGATTTCAAAAAAAAAAACTCTTCTATTATGGAGTAAAGTAAGTGTAATATGCAAGAATATTACCTCAGTTGGAAAAACACAAAACAAGAAGGGACAAAGACTTGCCAGGAAACGTTTTGAAAGAAATTAAAATACATAGTAAGCAACTTAAAGTTCTGAAAATGACAACCCAAACAAAAAATTTTCCTTGTCTTGCAATCCAAATCCTGATTCCTAGGTGTCTATTAGGTCTCTCTCTTCTGCATAGTGATATAACAGCAGGAATGGTGGAGACCAGTCCATATGGCCTAATATTCAAAATTTCCCTTTTATGAGCATACATACAGAATTTTAGGTGACAAGTCACTATATTTTCACTAGCTAATAAGCTTAATTTGGACTTAGCTCATAGGCTCCAATGGCCTTATTAATTATCTTATAATAATTCAAATTTTTCATGTCAATTATAACCAATTAAGATTAATTAAGAGCTCTTGATTTCCTCTTAGTTTCTTAAATTCAAAATAATGCTTATATTTAGAAGGTGGATGACAGTTGTGACATTTGCCAATTAACCCATTATGATATTGATTAATATTGACCACTAACCTCATTTAATACTTTAATTATCACCTTCAGTAGATTCAAAATACATCTTTCTCATAGCTTATTGCTTTGATGATCTTGACCTATCAAATTTTGAAGTATTTTTTTCATTCCAAAAAAATAATTATATTTTTTTTCATCCGTCCTAAATTATAATTATGTTTTTTTTTTTAGATATTAGTTTAATAGATAAATGTTAAATATACCCTTCATTCATTTACATCAATATTATTGCACATATTAATTATATTTTTATTTTGTTTATATTAAAATTATAAATTTAATTAAAAATAAGAGTATTTTAATTATTAAAAATATTAGAAAATAAAAAAAATATTGAAAAGTGTATAATAAGATTATTTTAAATATGAGTATTTTAGAAAGAAAGTGATAAAATTAATATAATAAATTAAAAATAATTAAATTTTTTAATTCACACATAAAATAAAATAAGAATATTTTTTTGTAACGTTGGGAATACTATTTTTCATTACCAAATAGCCCCAAAAAATTCAAACATGGGAAGTTAAAATGGGAATTCCTTTGTATCAATATCAATTTGTATCAAGAGAAGCCCTTTCAATTCTCTTTTGTTTGTTCTTAAGTCTTAATACATAACAACCTAAGTTATATATGTATCACATCTATGAATCTATCCTTTTCAAAGAGAAAATGTAATATCCCATTTTTTTAATTAAATTAATTTTTTTATTTAATATCCTTTTTAATTTAATTAAAAAAAACTATCCTTTTTAATAGTCAAATTTAATTTAATTAAAAAAAATCAGAGTATTTTAGATGAGATACAAATATTAATAAACATTCATGTGTAGAGAAAAATTAATTTGTTGAGAAGAGATACAAATTGCATATCTTATTGAAAATTTTTAGCAATTTTAATAATAGCTTAGAAAAGAATAATTGTTAATAATAATAAAATCTGAGATAAAATTGAAAATTTTCATAAAGTTCATTATTTTAGTAACAATTAGTGATATATTAATCTAGTCTAGAAAATATTTTTTTTTTAAAAGAAGTTATTTGGTAAAAAAAAAAAAATCCAAAACAAGGCATAGATGTTTTAGAAACTCAGACAGTCTTAAATTAATAATTTTTAGGTTAATAATACTTAAGGATAATGTTGTAATAGTGATGCTTTAGTGTTAAAATGTTCTGAAGGCTCCTCTTTTACAGACAAACCAACCAAGTAGTCAACAAAATAAAAACAAAGGCAACTGTGCCATGAAGTTGGAAATGGGGTATGACTTTATATATATATATATATATATATATATATATATATAACTCCGATTAAAATTTTAATTTAAAATTTATCTCTTTTAAAAATATAATAATATTAACTGATTAGCTTAAAATAATTTAAAATTTAAATACATAAATTGATTATAAATTTGAAAAAAAAAATAATTTCAATTGATATATAAATTATTTGAAAAATATTTAATTGTCTAAAAAAGTTAATTTAAAATAAGAATCCAAAATATTAGATCTTTATTTAGTTTATATGAAGAATTTGTTTGGAATAAATAAATTTTATATTTTTTATATTTATAAGTAAAAATATTTATTTATTTATAAAATTAAATTTAATAATTTTTAAATAAAAATATATTTTAAATATATAAAATAAGAGATTAAGAAGTAACACTTTTTTTTTATGGATTTCTAATTTTCCCTAATATATGCCACCTTACCTTAGAGGCATTATTGCTTTTTATTTTGAATAAAAAAACAAAGTATAGTATTGATGAATAAACAAAAGGAAAAAATTCCCAATCTTTTTGATTGCATATTGGCATTTGGTGAACTTTTTTTGGAGAAAAAAATAAAGAATGAAAAATCTAAAATGGGTTTGTGTTGGTCAAACACTGCCCTAGAAGAACAAGAACAACTGATACAATTCATTAAATTCCTAGGTTGCCCTTTTATGTCCATATTCTAAATAAAAACCCACATGGACAATAAGTCATATAAGGAAACTCCAAAATAATACTAGTGGGAAAATAAAATCCTTCAAATAAAATAAAAAAAATATATATTTATTATTTATTAATAAAAAATAAAAAAAATTTAATTTAATAATAAATTGAAAGTATTTTAAAAATAAATGTCATGTTGAAATCTTATAGATAAAAGTAGTGTTAAAAAAATAAAAAAAATATTTTTTTTTTTTTTTTTTTTTAAAGGGAAGAAACAGACAAGTGAGCCCTTGCAAAGACCCCAACAACGCGAAAGAAATGAATAAATAAAAAAAAAAAAAGCATAAAAACATAAAAGGGATACCAAAACAAGAACCTTGCGATAGCGCGTGTATTTCACACTTCAATGACAAAGAAGCAAGCCCATGTCTTTAGTGCTTTCGTACGTCGACTATGGTGTTACTTCACTGTAGCAGTTTCAATCAACGTGGCTCCTTCATGTTTCCCACGCGCACATAATAAGCTCGTGTTTACGCGCCAACACTCTCTCTTTAATGTTCTTCTTTAACTCTCTGCTCTGTTCTCTCTCTCAAATTTCTTCTACTCTTTTCTCTGTCTCTATTGAAAAATTGAACATCAGTGGAACCAATTAAAGCCGCACCCATCATTAAAAAATTAATTTAATTAATAATCGGCCTAGATTGCCTGATTCCGGAATGGATACACGCCGGAGAATTAAAATCCGGCAACCACCGCCGGCGGCTTTTCCTAGCTGACTGCGAACGAAACGCTGCCGGTTCAAAAACTGGGAAAAGGGTGAAAAACCCACAGTTACCCCGAAGTTATTTTGTATTGTTTTTTCTTTCATTTAAAATTCGTTAAGAGAATAATGGCAACCACCACTAACACCGCCACACTTGCGGTGGACTCGGCAGCTTCCGCAGACGAGCTCAACGCCAAAGCTGTGCACAAGAGATATGAAGGTCTCGTTATGGTTAGAACCAAAGCGATAAAGGGGAAAGGAGCGTGGTACTGGGCACACTTGGAGCCCCTGTTGGTCCATAACACCGAAACCGGACTTCCTAAAGCGGTCAAGCTCCGGTGTGCTTTATGCGATGCCGTTTTCTCTGCTTCGAATCCTTCTCGTACTGCCTCTGAGCATCTAAAACGAGGGACGTGCCCGAATTTCAACTCGCTTCCTAAACCCATTTCGTCTATTTCCCCATCTTCTAACGCAGCAGCTTTAGCTTCACCATCAAGTGGCGGCGGTGGCGGTGGTGCTGCTACTGCGGCGGCTGTAGTACACAATAATCGAAAACGTTCTGCTGGTGCAAGTTCTGGTATGGTGTCTGCTTCTTCGTATCCTATTACGGCTGTGGCTACTGCTGCTTCTGCCACATCTTACCAACAAGCAAGTCCTCTTGCTATTGTGGATCCATCGAGATTCTCAGGGGAGTTAGCAGTGTTGCCACAACAACCGCATTTGATGCTTTCCGGTGGGAAAGAGGATTTGGGAGCTTTAGCCATGTTGGAAGACAGTGTGAAGAAACTGAAAAGTCCTAAAACTTCACCTGGCCCTGCTTTAAGCAAGGCCCAAATTGATTCTGCCCTTGATTATTTAGCTGATTGGGTCTATGAGTCTTGTGGGTCTGTCTCGTTTTCGGCCCTTGAGCACCCTAAATTCCGAGCATTCTTGAATCAAGTTGGCTTGCCTTCGGTTTCCAGAAGAGAGTTTTCGGGTGTAAGACTGGATGTTAGGTTTGAGGAAGCTAAGGCAGAGTCTGAGGCAAGAATTAGAGATGCTATGTTTTTTCAGATTGCATCCGATGGCTGGAAAGTTAAGAGTTATAGAGGTTTTACGGATGTTAATTTGGTGAATTTGACAGTGAATTTGCCTAATGGGACCAGTTTGTATCGGAGAGCTGTGTTTATTAGTGGCTCGGTGCCTTCTAAATATGCAGAGGAAGTTTTATGGGAAACCATATCAGGCGTTTGTGGAAATGCTGTGCAGCAGTGTGTAGGAATAGTTGCTGACAGGTTTAAGGTTAAGGCATTGCGGAATTTAGAGAATCAGAATCATTGGATGGTTAATCTTTCTTGCCAATTTCAAGGATTCACTAGTTTGATTAAAGACTTTAGCAAGGAGCTTCCATTGTTCAAGACTGTCACTGACAATTGCTTCAAGATTGCAAATTTTATCAATAACAAGACTCAAATTCGAAATAGTTTCCATAAGTATCAATTGCAGGAATATGGGCATGCAGGATTATTAAGAATGCCATTGCGTGAGTATGAGAAGATGGATTTTGGTCCTGTTTATACTATGCTAGAAGATATATATAGCTCAGCTCGAGCATTGCCATTGGTTTTACTCGATGAATCGTATAAGATAGTATCTATGGAAGATCCAGCAGCAAGAGAAGTTGCTGACATGATTAGAGATGTGGGGTTTTGGAACGAATTGGAAGCGGTGCATTCATTAGTTAAGTTGGTAAAAGAAATGGCTGAAGAGATTGAAACAGATAGGCCATTAGTTGGGCAATGTCTGCCACTGTGGGATGAGCTAAGAGCAAAAGTGAAAGATTGGTGTTCAAAGTTCCACATTGCAGAAGCAGCAGTAGAGAAAGTAATAGAAAGACGTTTCAAGAAGAATTATCATCCTGCTTGGGCTGCTGCATACATACTTGATCCAATTTATTTACTTCGGGACACTAGTGGCAAGTACCTTCCTCCTTTCAAATACCTAACACCTGAGCAGGAGAAAGACGTGGACAAGCTCATAACCAGGCTTGTCTCAAGAGAGGAGGCTCATATTGCATTAATGGAACTCATGAAATGGAGAACAGAAGGGCTTGATCCAGTGTATGCAAGAGCTGTTCAATTGAAGGAAAGGGATCCCATTACAGGAAAGATGAGAATGGCCAATCCACAGAGTAGTAGGCTTGTGTGGGAGACACATCTTACAGAGTTTAAATCACTAGGGAAAGTTGCAGTTAGGCTTATTTTCCTTCATGCTACTGCATGTGGTTTCAAATGCAATTGTTCTTTGTTGAAATGGGTGTGTGCCCATGGGCACTCAAGAGCAGCCATGGACAAGGCACAGAAGTTAATATTCATTGCAGCTCATTCCAAGCTTGAGAGACGGGAGTTTTCAAGCGATGAAGATAAGGATGCAGAGCTTTTAGCATTGCTAAACGGTGAGGATGATGTGCTGAATGAGGTTCTAGTTGATACATCCTCAGTGTAACATTTTTTTTTTTACTCCTTTCCAATTTTAAATTTGTAGGATTTATTGAATTCTTTCCACTATTTATCTCTTTTTTGTACTTCCTTACTTACTTTTTAGAAGATTTTGGACAGTCAGATGGGAGGAAGAGGGAAAATTGATGGGGGATTCAGTTTTTGTATGCCTAGCTAGTAATGCATGGCATCATGATGTGATGAGAAATTGCCCATCTTCGTCCTAGAATGATTTTTGAAGTTTTTGAGTTTGCGGTAAAGAAAATCTTCTTGCTTGTAAAGATAGCAATTGCTATATGAAGAGATATTACAGATCAAGAAGAATGTTGTAAAATTTTTGTTCCTCAAGTAATTTGGATAAATGACAGTATCTACAAGGGGAAAGATTTTATTATTTCTCCTTGGTTAATCATACTTCGGTTTTAATTTCTCATTTGAGTTTTTAATAGGAGCAAAGGATAACTATCTGTGAGAACATAATGTGCTAAATGCTATCATCTTCAGTATGTGTTAAATTATCTGCCTTTGATTTAGAATGAGATTATACATGTTGAAAGTTCATATTTTCTTGACATGATATAGATGACTGCACTCATAACCTTCCTGTGAAACTTCTTTTATATGGGTTAGTCTCTATAGCACTAATATTTGCCGCCTGACCATGATTGTTGAAGTACGCCAGCTCCAAAGGCAATTGGCTTTCTGTCTTTAAAGTTTGTCACATACACTTTTTAAATTCATCAAAAAAATAAAATCCAGCTGAACTTTTGAAGTTGATGCAAGTAAGCAGTACCCCCCTAGTTCTCAAGTTACATCTAACTTGTGGATCCCTTTTTTCTTGGTGATGATCTTGTAATTCCTTGAACAACAAGCATGAATGACTGCCTTTTTATGATCATGTCTCCAGTTTGAATTGCAAGTTTTTTTTTTTCATGCATTGGATAACGATTGGAAGGGGTCTTCCTGAAAACTTTCCACTTTCTTCACTGTCGAGTATATGTAGTCCTTTGTTTTGCTGCATATAGAGATTTCTTAGCCAACTTGAATTAGGAAGAGGTTCCAGCTTTAGGTTTAGGGAATAGTTTCTTGCTGTGTGAAACTTTATGATATATATGCCTTTTGTTGTTCTGAAATTAGGCAAAGTTCCTGCCCAAATAAGCACCTGCACGTGCCATTAATTCTTAGAAGTATATTTATCAGATCTGCTCAAGTGGTTTGCCTAGATAAAAAGGTTGAATCCTCACTATTGGAGAGTAATTCTTAGGTTGGATATGCACTGCTTTACTCCTTGGTTTTGTTTTTTCAATAGTTAAGTCAGTGGTGGAAATTTTTTTTAGTGGTATTTGTGTGGTTAAGTATGAAATTTGGGTAAAAAGAAGTTTGATTTGATTTGAACGTTGATAATCATAGTTAACTGAAGAAGTTAAAAATAATTATGCTAAATTGATATTTTTTTGGTGGCAGAAGCATTCGACAAAGATATTGTTGGTCTGGAAAGGCCACCGTAAGATGGTTGGTGTGGTTAGTAGAATGGAAATGAAGCATGATTAAAGGTGGAATGCAGCCATAAGAATCCAAGAAAGGGCTTGACTTGAAATATTTGCAAGTGAAAATGTCTTTTTGTTGGACACCAGAGGTTACTGGAACGAGCTGGTTGGGTGAATGGCAAGCCAAGTTCCGCGACGTGGGTCAACGACCTCGGGAGCACCTCAGAACTCCACCTTTTTAGCTGGAGGAGCACTTGTAAACTGTTTAAATTTTTATTATCTCAATCCATATATCCTGGTTTTTATGTCCTTTGTTTGGAGTGTGGAACCCCACCATGAAAGAAGTGGAAGTCTTTTTCCAAACTTTGGTTCCTCATGAAGAGAGAGAGAGAGAGATCAGAGTTTTTCCTATCAAATCATCTTTGTGGTAACGTCTCCCTTAAACATTCCAAAGCTTGTAACGTTCATGCAATGTAATTGGGTAATGCTCCCCATAATCGGCGAGAAAGGTATGCTTATAGGACAAAAAGCCAAGGAAGACTGTCGGATTGAAGCAACTCTGAAGATGCTCGAGAGTGATTCTGCAACAAATTCTTATTGATATTTATTGTTTTTAATTAATTGTGTTAATTAAATATTAATTGTTAGCTATAATTTAATAACAGATTCTTTATAAGATTCCTAATTAATTTGTATTAGGATGTATCCGAAGATAAAATTTTCTATGTAATTTTGTTCGATTTGGATGTGTATATGATTTCAAAATTTTACTACACCAGCAGAGGTTTCTTTAACTTAGAGCCCAAAAGAAGATAAAAAACAAAAAATAGGGTAAAAAAAGAAAAAGAAAAGGAAGATGTTGAATTTGATAAGGAAAACAGATGAAAGGTAAAATGGGTATTCATCAATCAACCATTTTTTACAAGCAAAAGAAAGCAAGTCTTCCAATTACGAGAATGCTATTGAGTCTTTTTCACATTCATGAGAACCCCAACTATAGAATTTCTCTATTTTTTTTTTAATTATATTTTTCAACAAACTATAATATCCACATTTGGCACGTTCTCTTTCATGATACAGAGCCTCAAAGGGGTTTAAACTTTAAACTTTGATGGGTAAAAGTTTTTTCTTTTAATTTTTTTTTTTAACCCACCCACCCGCCACAAAGAAACAGTAAAAAAGGTGAAGAATCAAGTGGGTTTTACACTTTTTGATAGTAGAAAAAAATAATTAGAGGGGGGAAAATGAAACTGAATTGATTTGCCATCAAAGATTTAATTTGGTGGTAAAGAGTACAGTTTATTGAGTAGAAGTATCGATTTTGAATTGTTGATTAGATGTGTAATTCATTGAAAATAAATATAATGTTTAATAAAAAATTTTATTTTCTCACTAATTTTAATTATTAATATTACAACTCAAATGAGAATAATTTAATTATATAAAATCCTTAAAAAAAAAATTAAATTGATTTGATGGAGTAAATAGAATGGTGAATATTTTTAGGAAATGAGGGTAGTTTTCTAATTACTCAATTGAGTGGAGAGACAGAAATTCTTGTCGGCAAGGTATACCAATTCTGACTGCTCACCAACTTAGGCCTTAGCTTTTCACAAGTAGAATGGTATGGCTTTTATCTTATCTCCATTCTTTTTTCTTTTCTTTTTTTTTTAATTTTTTTAATTTTTTTGGGTTAAAGGGAAAGGAAATATAATGATTAGTATAGGACGACACCTTCTCTTTATACAAGAATCTTTCCCTCTTCCAATGCTATATTCATTATACAAAACTCTCTATTTTTTTTTCTCTTTCTTTGCCTTTTTGTTTTTCTTGTTTAACATTACCCCTTGTTTATTTTTTCTTTAAAAATTTTCTACTACCCCACAACTAAAAGAAGAGATTTTTCTTGTTTCTCATGGATAGTCTATGTCATAAATTGCTAAATTATTGATACTTATATGGGGTATGTATATGTTACTTATGTGCATAAATTTTATAAGCAATAGGATTTGTGTATATATGTTTGTGGTATACAACTATATATAGACTTCTTGAATTGATAGATGAATATTTAAAAAAAAATTGAAATTATTAGGTTTTAAATATTGAATCTTTTATATAATGAGATAAATATTTATATATTAAATTATTAGATTAACAATTGATAAATATTTTTTATAGTAAGTTTTAAAAATAAATTTAATTTGAGTATCATTTTAATAAAAGAGTAAAAACATATATAGTAATTTTGTATATATAATTATATGATAATAAAAAAAAAAAAGAAAATGTGATTTTTCTTGAATTAATTAAGAGGAATAAGAATATGAATTCAAAGACGAAGTTAGGAAATTAATTTTAGATGAATTGAGTAAAAAAATGAATTTGAATGTGTCAAGTGAAATTTTTTTATAAATTAATTAATTATTTTTTTGAATGATCCAGACTCATCTTAGTCATTATATAATTTTGTTGTTGTATAAATCATAAAATAGAATAAAAAAGAATGAAGATGTTGACAAAGGAAAAAAATAATAATTGAAACAACATATACACAAGATTTGCACATGTTATGATGTTGCTTAATTAATATTATTGCCTCTACATTTTGGTGAAATGTCAAAAAATCAAAATTATACTAAAATGACTCACACATTGAGTAGTGATGGTAGTTGGATTAGCTAAGTACAATAATTTCAAGCCCTTTTTATCTCAAATCCATATCATGCTCATAGAGAAAGACTTTTCCTTTTTTTTTTTTTTTTTTTTTCTCTCTTTCTCACACAAAAATTAAAATAAAAAAGGGCCCATATTTATAATATTGCACAAATATATATGTATGTGCAAATACTATCTTATATTTAACTTTTTTGTATATGATATACATGATGATCCTTATGGACCATTCCCCCCTTCCCCCTTCTTTATTTATTTCATTTTTTTTGTGTTTATAACAAAAAAGAGGTCAGATCATTGGGTTTTCACCCATAAAGTTAATATTAGAGGATACCTTCCTGAAGGGAAAAAAAGATACGGTCTATACTTGATGAATTTTTACCACTGTTGATTCACATGGTAGCTTATTATTGTTATTATTTTTATGAGTAAATTAGTTTATTTTAGAAATGCTGCCAAAAAGTCTTCCCTCTTTGTGTTTTTTAACCAAAGCCCCCACTTGTTTTTGTTTATATGTCCTTATTTATCATTGTGTAATATCTTTGTTGTCCTCTACACCTTACATACCTTACATCACCAAAACGTGCATATGTTTGTATATATTTATACATAATCATGTTTAAAAACATTAAGGATAAATGGCAGTGTTTGGTGAAGTTTAAAAAATCACATTTCATTGTAGCGCATTATAATAAAATGTAATTTTAAGCTAATTATATGCATGATAATTAATATTAATTTATTTTTGATAAAACTTTACTTTCAAATGTGATTTGAAACGTAATTTTTTTTAAACTGCCATGAATAATTTATTTCAAAATTTATTATTCAAAACTCATTTTAATAAAATCTATTTTAACAATTGGTTGTCAAACACCCACAAAATATATATATATATATATAGTAGGGATGACAATGGGTGGGGAATCTCCGTTCTCCGCGGGGATTTGCCCTGAACGGGGTGGGGATTTCCCGATTTATCTCCTCATGGAGACGGGGATGAAGAATATTTTTGTCCTATTAGCGAGGACGGAGAGTGTATTCTCCACCCCGTATGAATCCCTATCCCCGTCCCCGTGGAGACCTGTTATTATACTTGGTTAATTATTATATTTATTTAATTATTCCTTATATAAAATTATATTAATTAATAACATATATATATATATATATATATAAGGAATAATTTGTTCAATAAATAATTCTTATGAGATTGTTGGAGTTTATTGGAAGCACTTATTAGATTAAATTTGTTCAAGTACTCATAATTTAATATATGCTGAATTTTTAATATTTTATTAAAAAATATTATTAAATATTTTTTATGTATTAAAATATTTATATTTTAATTATGTTTAGTTGATATTTTGTGTGTTTGAATTTATTAATATTTTCTAAATAAATTTTTTTTATATTTTTAGCTATTATTTATGAATTTTATAAATATAAACAAATTTAGTAATACAAAATTTAAGCGGGAAACGGGGATCTCCACAGGGATAAGAATAAAGATTAAATTATCCCCGTATGTGAAACGGGAATGAGAATGATGATTTCCCGCTAAAACGGAGGTGGAGACGGGATAGTTCCCCGTCCCAACCCCAGCCCCATTGCCATCCCTAATATATAATAACATTTACAATCCAAAGAAATAACAAGCACCATAGTATTTTCATGCATTATGCTTTGTGGATAAAATGTATAATTTATTTTGTTTAATCTTTGATTAATTTCATTATCTTCTTTTGTTGATAGTGATATTATAATTATATATCAAACACGACTAATAGAAAATGTTTGTACTTTTCAATAATCTCTACGGTTCTTATGTTTCAAAATTTTTGTCTAAATTATACTATTTTATGTTATATAATATAAGCTTATATTGTAATCATGTCGACAAAGAAAAATAAGCCTTTAGTCATTTCAGCAATTAACTTTATAATATAGTGTTTCAATCACAAGGGATGCGACAAAAGAAAGTGATTATATAAGAAGCTTTAAAATGAGATTTAAAATACAATCAACCTAATTATAATTAAGACACCTAATTAATAATTCAAAAGGGTAAAAGAAATGTAATTTAATTTATCTAGTATAAGAGATATTATTTTATTAATAATTTAATGATTGAATATTTATTAGTGATTTAAATCTTGATAATTTTTATTTCTAAAATGTTTTTGTATACAAGGAAAAAAAATAATGACAGATAAGCTAAAATGATTTAAATAATATAATTCAAAAGGAAAATTATTGCTAAAATTTTACAGGAATATATAATTGTGGATATTGATTACTTTAATATCATGAGTCAAACAGTTTAAAATAAAGTAGCTAATAGAAAAATATAATTATGGTACTCAATTGTATTTAATATTTGAATTTAAATAGTTAATTATTGTAAGTGTTAAGTCAAATTATTTTTAATAATAATTTTTTATATTACTATCATGTATTAGCTTTTAGCAGCAAAATTCACTTGGTACTAAAAATTTTGTTGCTAATAAATAAAAAGTTCAAGCATAGTAGTTTAGTAAAAACATTTGCCAATTGCAACTGAGATGAGATTTATTTAAGTAATTCATTTGGAAATAAATTAAATAGAAATAAGAATTTAAGACTCAATATCTTTTAAAAATTAATAATGGGATATTTTTCATTTTATAATTAATCTTTTACCAATTGCACTGCGTGCAAATTTACTAATATTTTACACATGAATATATGCAATATGCACAATACCCTTATAAATGATATTGAATTAATATACTTTTTCTAAGTATTTATGTGCTGCAAAAAACTTATCGAGCATTGTAAATTAAATTTCATATCATATTAAAAACTTTTGATTTAATAATATTAAAATTTATTTTTAAAATTATAAAATTTTAAGTTTATATTTTAATTTGAGTCAAATTTATTAAAAAAAATCATATCTTAATTTATATTTAATAAAAATATCAATATAATAACATTCAAAGTTGTTTTTTTGACTGATTTAGTTCGAGTTTAAATTAGTTGGAGTTCATAGACTTTTGGATACTAAATAATTAAAAATATATATATATTTTGCAACCTTATATATATAAGGGCTAATTACTATTTTTTTTTCCCTATAAAATGACTCAATACACTAAATCTTTTCTTACCTTTTAAAAATATATTAACTACTCACAATATACTACTAGACCATTCCTTTCAATTTTATTATGAATCAACCTTAAAATAATCCATAAGAGCAGTAAAAACACAAAAATACTCTTGTCTTTTATTTTTAATTAATTACATTCTATTTTTATTTTAAAAAATATTTTTTTAAAGTTAAAAAAAGTATTTTAATATTTTTTACAAATTTAAAAATAAAATTATTTATTTTATTTTATTTTTTAAAAAAATAAAAAAGTTGAAAATAAAAAAAAAAATGTATTTTTACTTTTTATTTTCAAATTTGTAACAAATATGAAAATAAATTTTTTATTTTTATTAAAAAATAATTTAATTTCTTCTTAAATTATTTTTTTAAAATAAAAATAAAAAATATTTTTTAAAAAACATTTTTATTTATTTTTATTCTTAAATTTATCAAAAAAAAAATGAAAATGAGTTTTTTAACCTTAAAAATTATTTTTTAAAGTAAAAATAAAATAAAATTAATTAAAAATAATGGGTAAGGACATTTTTATTTTTTTTACTGTTCTTATTGATAATTTTAGAGTTGACTAACGGCAAAATTAAATTAAATAGTGTACTAATATAATAAAAAAATTCGTCAAAGAAAAATTAATATATTTTTAAAAAATAAAAAAAATTAATATATTAAATATTTTACAAGGAGAAATACTAAATAACTATATATATATATATATATATATATATATATATATAAGTCATATTTTGAAACCTCAGAACAATACTAAACTAGTATAATATTACACACTATTTTGATACACTTTTAATTATATTATAATTTTCCTAATGTGGTTAGTAATTATAAAAATATAGTTGTATATAAGTCATTATATTATTTACAAATTAAGATTATTGGGTGATTAATCTTGGAATTAGTGAACGTTGACATTGTTATAGAGGAAAAAGAAAATGGAAAATTCAACGTGAATAGCAAAGTCTGAGTGAAAGCCCAACTGTACAAAAATATTCCAAAGTCACGTGCCTTTTTTGAAGTACATCATTCTCAGGATTGAATCTCATTGGTCAAAGTCCGTATACTTGACGTCATTTGATGTGACGATTTTTTATGATTTAATTAATATATTAATGTTGTAAATATATATATATATATCATTTTTGTTTTAAAATGTATAAAAAAATAAAACAATTCTGAATTTTTATATGATCATATCACTCTCTAATTCTCCAATTTAAATAATTACATAACCCATTTGAGTTGTTGAGCATCTGCTTTGTTACCACAGTACAGATCAATTAACATGCAGGTCTTAAAGTTTGTATGAGATCCAAAGCAACTCACAAACTGTAGAGGCCATCCTTTTTTATTCTGCTTCTTTAGAATGTATCAGTTGTCAAGTATTTCATTTGTTAAATAATACCATCTAAGGCCTAATTTAGATGATAAAAAATTAAATTTTACGGAGGCATCGAGTTTGAGTTCTCCCTCAATAATTAAATATGCGATAATATAATATTTCATAATTTTTTTTTAATATTAATTATTAATATCGCGATTTTTATAAAAATAATTCATTAAAATGTTAAATAGTAATTGTTAATCTATTATAGCAACCTACTAAAATCAAGCTATTTGAATTCATAGATTAATTAATTATTTCTTTAATGCTCCTCGGTTTAGATATTTTTAATGTGTGAAAAAATTTATTGAAATAATTACATGAATTGTGTTTCAACCGTTTGTTTAATGTGTTAGCACTAAAATCTCATGCAAAGAGCGTAATGAATAATCATAGAAATAATGATGTGTGAATTTTATATAAATCATTTTGTCTTTAAAGTGAAGTTCATTAGTTTAGTAAAGATCCCCAAAATCAAAGGTTTTCTCTTACTATTGAGTGAATGATGATTTTATAAAGATATATATTAACCTAATTACTAATTTCCAATTTTAAAGGATATAATCATTATGTCTCTAATGCATATACTGAAGCTTCAATATTAAGCAGCTTAATTAGGCAATCTTTGTTGCAATAATTATACATCAAACCTCCATTAACATTAAATAAATAAATAGAAATTATTAAATAATACAAAAATATATTTATTTTATTCATATAAAAATAAATTAAAATAAAAATATATTTATATAAATTTTTTTTTATATTAATATAAAAAATATATACACATTTTATCTAATAATTTCTCTTAAATAAATAAATAAATAAATAGGTGATTTTAATAGTCGTTAAATACCCACGCGAATGGCATGTGTGGGCATCTGACTTGGGAACAGCTAGGATCTCCTGCGACAACACTCATAACACAAGGGGGGTAAGTTGAATATTGATCATCATTGATTTTCATGCAATTTCTATTTTCTAATGTTACTGTATATAATCATATCTCTTTTGGTCTTTCCAATAATTATTAATTAATTAAAATTAAATAATTAATCAACTAATATAGTTTCAGTTAAAACTCGGCTTTCACAAACAACAAACGGAATCATTGCAGCCATCTTCCCACTTATTTCACAAATGTCTTGCTACTATTATTTTAGTTAAACGTTCTAAGGCCTTTCTTCTAATCGTGGTCCATAATTAGCAATTTGGTACGGTTAATTTAGACTAATCAATCAATCAATTAATTAATTAATCTATATTCTTCTCTCACAGTAACTGTTTTAATTTTTTTTAATATATCTCAATTTAAGTATTTTATTTTATAATTCAAATTAATTATATTTTAATATTATAATAATATTATCATTAAAAATATATTAAAAATAAATATAATAATTAAAAAATATAAAATATGAGAAAATTAAAAAAATTGAGTGAAATTAAAATAATAAATGGATTAAAAAGGTAAAAATAGAATTTTTTTTTTTAATAATTATATATTTTATAATTATAATATTTATTATAAGACAGATAGAATATTTGTGTTAATTTTCTAATTAAGTTAATTGCTCTAGTTTTATTGGGCAACGAGTAACGGTCCAGAATCATTCAAAACAAAGCTAGGGTTTATGATTTTCTTTTATAAGCTATGTTGAAAAATGTTGGTTTGGCTTAATTAGTCTTGCATGTGGGCCAATTGGCTAATTAACATGATTGATTGAATAATCTTATTTTATTTTTGTCTCTCCTTTTGTTTTGATAAATAAATAAATTTTCTCTACTTTCTAAGCAGTCAATCATGCTTTGATTTAATTATAATACTTTAGGAGTATAATTATTGTTTTCACCTGTAATAATTTGGATTAAATTATACAAAGTAGTATACTAGTGAAGGCTAGTGATTTGAGCACCCAACTTTTGGTATATAAATAAGATATACAAAATAGTATAGAAGCCTTAATAAATTTCAGCAAGTGGGTAATTGACTACTGATAATATAATAATAATTATTATTTTAAGAAGGATTAGCTTAGGATCATTGTATGGTTATTGTAAAAAATCTTAAAACAAGATCTTATAGATGTGTATTTCCAAGTTTATTGGATTGCTAAAAGAAAAAGAAATTTGATATTGATTTGGGTAATTTTTATTTATTTAAAGTAATGCACATGCTATATAATTACATATAAATAAAATTAATTTTTTTTTAAATGATAAAATTAATTTGTTATGTAGCACACGTGGCAGTGTGTTACACATGAAATGTCATCCTAATTGAAAAATTATAAACCCATGCTTAGATTAATAGAATTTAAATAAAAATTTTAGAAAATTTATAGATTCTATTAAAATTTATTTTTTAGAAAAAAAAATTATTTATATTGAATGCACGAAGTTATCACATATATTCAATCAATGAGCGATGAGATATTTTAATTAATATAATTTTTTTTTTATTTTTTTTTATCTAATGAAAAAACATTTATATTATTTTTTGCTCTATATATTTTTATCTTATTTGATATATATATATATACATATATACATATATATATATATATATATATATAGACACACACACACGCAAAGTTTAGACAAGTATTTTTTATTTGTTTGGATAATAAAATATGATTAAAATTCATTATTTATCATAATTCCTCACTTTGAGGTTTTATAAAATCTTATATAAGAGATGAGATTTTGAGGATTTTTTCATTTTAATTAAGGAATAATTTTATAGATTACTTTTTTATTATAAAAATTTATTAAAATTTATAGATTTTATTTTTATTCTAAATAATTGAAATTATATAAATTTATAAAATAAAAAAGATATAATTTTTAATTCTACAAATTTCAAAATTTTCAATCTAAACATGGTATAAATTATTAAATATCAAATTAATTATAAATAAATATTTTAAAATTTTATTGTGAATATATATTAGTGTTGTTGCTGCTGTGTATCTGTTCTGGTTTCTTCTTTTATTCAAAAAAGAAAAAGAAAAAAAATATTATGAGGTGTACTATTAAATATGTACAAGATACAAAACTACTATTGGGAAATGATGAACACTATCATCATCATCATCATCAAATAAGGAGAAATTAGAAAGAGAGCATGTGAGTGCAAATTCTTTTTTCATGTGAAAAGGAAAAACAAAAGTGAAATTATTGCAGCTGATTAAATTTGGTGGTGATATTGGATATCTAAATCACATGATTACATTGTAATATAATTATTAAGGCATAAATATACATACACTATACAGTGATTTCATTTGATTAGTGGGGGGGTAATTATCAAGATACATGAGTTCTTAATTATGTGGATAAATATTCACATAAAGAGAGTGTTTGATTATTTTTTAATAATTTTTTAATGAAATATAAGAGATTATAATTGTTTTAAAAAAAAAATACTATAACCTTTTAATAATTCTTAAATCAGACTTATACTATAATATAAATAATTAAGAAATATTTAATTATAAATTATTAAAATCTCTAAATTATTTAAATCATTTAATTATTAAAAAATATTTAACTCTTAATCATCAAAACCTATTAAAGTGACTTTAAATTTTATGAAATAAATAAGTGCATGTGCATGACAACTACAGGGCCACGTAGAGCCCATTAGTCTGCTACAGGTTCAATCAAGGCCTGTAAAACACAAAACAGCCAGACCTTTTAGATGCAAGGTCCGTGAACACTCCGCCTAATCCTAGCCCATCTAGCGAAAAATTCACGTATTCTACGTGTCAATTTTTTAATCATCCACGTATATACTTTCAAAACCGTAACTTTAACGGTTTTTATTTCCCGCCATCGCAAATCGCTTCACTTTCTTCATATTAACCCGCGCGCACTGGCTCCCGTTATCTTCCACTTCCGTGCACCCTCTTCGCAACTTAGCAAACGCGAGCAGTCTCTCGTTTCTTCGCTTTCTTCTCTTCAATGGCATCTCTATCGTCCCCGACAAGCCAAACCACTTCTGTCCAACCTGGTCGAATCCGGGTTCTTAAAGAAGGATCAACCAAGCAAACGGGTCCTGTTTTCTACTGGATGTTTAGAGATTAACTAGTAGGAAATAACTGGGCCTTAATGCATGCCATTGATCAGGCTAATAAGGCCAGCTTCCCTTTGGCAGTTGCTTTTAATTTGTTCTATCAGTTTTCGGGAACTAAAGCGAGGCAATTAGGGTTTATGTTAAAGGGTTTTCGTCAGCTTCAGGGGAAAATCGAAGAGATCCTTCGAATCCCATTTTTCTTATTCCAAGTAAGTTAATTTATCTTTTTAAATAAAACCCTGATGGCCTGGTTGTTTAATTTTACACTAACTTATGTTTGGCTGCTAAGAAAATATAGGAAATTTCTGAGAAAACAAATTTAGATGTTGAATAGGGAAATGCTTTTTTGCTTTGGGCTTTTGTCAATTATAAGGTTGATGGTGATTAGTATTTCTCTTATCTGCTATCTTTTTGTATTGTTTTTCGTTAAATTCTGTTGATTTTTTGTCCGTTTAAATCTTAAACAATATCATCAGCAGCTGCTTAATTCTAAATTGAGTGTTATTTTGGGAAATTATTTGTTTTGTTTTCATTTTTCTGGTTTTAAATACAGGGAAAAGCTGAAGAGACTATTCCAAGGTTTTTAAGGGAATGTGGGGCTTCACTTTTGGTTACTGATTAATTTCTCACCTCTAAAACAAGTCCGTAAATGTAAAGATGAAATTTGTATGAGGGTGAGTGATTCAGATTCAGTGACCATACATGAAGTTGATGCTCATAATGTGGTGCCTGTTTGGGTAGCATCAGAAAAGTTGGAGTATAGTGCTAAGACTGTTAGGGGTAAGATAAATAAAAGGCTACCTGATTACCTCATTGATTTTCCTGTTTTTCCACCACCTAGTCGAAAGTGGGTTGAAGCTGCAAATCGGTTAATTGATTGGGATAGTCTCATTGATGAAATTACAGGGTCAGATATCAATCCATATGATTAGTTGAGCATCATGAGCATTGTAATGTTGATTTTATAATTTTGCATTATAGGAAAGGTGCAGAAGTTCCCGAAATTGAATGGTGCATGCCTGGAGAAGAAGCAGCAATGGAAGTATTAATGGGAAGTAAAAATGGATTCCCTGATCAGAAGATTGAACAATTATTCTACGGATAGGAATAGCCCATTAAAGCCTAAGGCTCTCTGGTCTCTCTCCATATCTTCATTATGGGCAAATATCTGCACAGAGGTGTGCTCTAGAGGCTCGTAAAGTATGGAAGCTTTGTCCTCAGGTTTGTGGAATCAATTTTTGAATTCACGGTTTAGCCTTTTATTGTTTGAGTGAAACATAGTTGTTCATAATGGGCTTGGCTTTTCAATTTGCCATGATATATATGGGTTCCAACACTTGGTTTTGCCTCATTTTTTTTTTATATTTTTTCTCTTGCCTTTTCTTGATAAATTTATTTTATTTTATATGTGGCTGAATATTTCTGCATCTACTTGCTATTCTGAAGTCAGTTGACGAGTTTCTGGAGGTGTTGATTGTGCGTAGAGAACTTGCAGATAACTTTTGCTTGTACCAGCCTCATTATGATTCATTGCAGGGGGCATGGGAATGGGCAAATAATACCTTGCTGAACCATAAATCTGACAAGCGAGAACATATTTACTCGTGAGTGCATAGAGAAATATATGGGAAATTCTTTGTAATTCATAGGATAGGAGCTTTCATACATACAGACAAAAGTATTTACAAGAATTACATCTAGATCTTTATAAAAAATTTATTTATAAATTGATACCTGTACAATTATACCATTAATGTAATTGCTGATTTTGTTGTTTTTACTTTATTGCATGAATTTTTCTTTGTTTTTTGGAGTGAGGTTTTTAAGATCTCAATGGCCAATGTATGTAGGAAGGAGCAATTAGAGAGAGCACTAACAGCTGATCCGGTAAGCTTAACTCTTGAGACCATTTATAATGCCATTGTACCGGAAAAATTTTACCAAATTACTATATAACTATTTTCAGTTTTCTCCCCTCCTTTTGAATATATAATAATTAACTAGTGAATGTGAACTCAATCATATTTCTCTGGATTTTCTCTGCTTTTCTTTTAAGATTCTAATGATCATATAACAAATTTCAGCATTGGAATGCTTCTCAGCTGGAGATGGTTTATGCGTCAAGTGCTCCTTGGTTAATTTACTTTGCTTCTCTGTATGTTGTGATTTCTTAGATTGTTATTCCCATATCTATTTTTTTCTATTCCGAAAGCAAGTTTGAAAGCTGGAATGAAGCTGAAAATCTTGTTGAGATCAAAGACATAATACTTCAAAGTAATTTCTACTAGTGCAAAGAAATGAATCAACTAATGAGAGTTACCATACTTCAAAATAATTTCTGCTAGTGCAAAGAAATGAATCAACTAATGAGAGTTACCATGGTAGAAAATCGTATGAGCGTAATGACACTGGGATGTAAAGACAATTAACCACATATAATTACCTCAACAATGTCATGTCTTGTGTCTAAGCATCTGCAAAGTAGAAATGCCTTCAGCATCTTTAGTAATGGATATTAACCTTTACATGGGTAAAATGCATCTTACAAGTTGCATTGAAGATTTAATCCTCCTACATATTCTTTCATTGTGGAAAATTATGTAAATTTATTTCCAAATGTCGTGATAAGAATTAAAAACATTGTGTAGTATGTATTGGACAAAAAAGATTTTCGAGTGGACAAAAGGACCTGAAGAAGCCCTCGCAATATCATTCTATCTAAATGACAAGGTAATTGAATCACAATTCTGTTCTGCTTCCATTAAATTAAGGTTGTTAACAGAGCTCCACCAGTTTGTTTAACCTAGACCTCTACATGCAGTATGAAATAGATGGGAGGGATCCAAATGGATATGCTGGATGCATCTGGTCCATATGTGGTGTGCATGACCAGGTTTGGGTTCACCTCTCTCTCTGTTTTAAGGATAATTTAAATTGACTAAGCTTCCTCCAAATTTATTTGCAATGTGTTGCCGCAAGGGCAGGGAATATATTCATACGCAATAAGTTTATAGATCATTCCCATTTATATGCCCCTCACTGAGCCTATCATTTTTTAATGTGGGATTTTACTCACAAAGCATTTTTTCTTTACTTGAATATTTATGGCGTCCCTCATAGCCCTTATACTCCATCGATTTGGGCTCATCGGAGTATCCTTACTCTTCCACGTGGAAATGACGATCATGAGATTCGATCTTTGTCTCCATACTAATCCTTGTCTAAATATTGGCTTTGATACCACTTGTTAGGATCGGGAAGCCCACTTATATATCTCTTACTAAACTCATTTCTTTCCAATATAATCGCTTATTCCATCTCTCCAATATAGGATTCCGCTCACACTTGAAATTCCAACAATTGACCATCTCCTTTTCAAGTATGAGCTTCCATATTGGGGCTGAGTTTTTCCTTAAATAGAAGTCTTTTTGACGTCATCTAATACCCTTTTACTCTATCAGTTTGGACTCATCGGGAGTAATGTTGATTTTCCATATGGATTGGGTTTCCTTTTATACGGAAATCTTTTTCTTAATTTTTTTATTCCATTATTTTTGGCTCACTAGTTCAACAGGAGTAATTTTACTCTTTCACGTGGAGGTTGTGATTGTAAACCTGACGTCGAATTTTGCTCTTTCACGTAGAGATTACGACCGCAAACACGATCACTGTCATGCTCGTCTTTGTCAAATAATCAACTTCGATACCATTTATTGACCCTGAGAAGTTTGAATTTGTTGGGAGATTTTTTCTTACGATCTATTGAGAGAATACATTCATGAGTTTTGACATCATATCTTAACCTAAAACCTTAAGGTAATAGGTTTATAAATCATTCCTACCTATATATCTTCTATTAAGCTCATCTCTTTCTAACGTGAGATTCTACTTACACTTGAAATTTCAATACAATGGAGTTCTTATGTTCTTAAAGACCACCTACAAAATTTAATGCAGTTACAAGTTGTACTTACAATAGGGCGAAATGAAAGCTTGCCACTTTCCGTAAATGAATGAGCTATAAAACAATTAATTATGGAGAAATTCGTAACATCTGGAAACAGATAAAATATATGAAAATAAGATGAATCGTTTTTGTTGGTTATGAATTCTCTCTTGCTTAATCACTGTTCATCATTTAAGTCCTTTTGGTTGCTATTTTCAGGGTTGGAAAGAACGACCAGTTTTTGGGAAAATTCGTTACATGAACTATGCAGGCTGCAAAAGGAAATGTGATGTCGATGGCTACATTACCTATGTCAAGAGGTTTGCGAGTGAAATTAAAAAAGAAAAGCAGAAACTCAGATAGGGAAAAAATCAAAGCTGCTCCGAAATTAAGCATTTCTGTTACCTGATTTAATCTGTAAATGTAAAATGGAGGCTTCAAGTTCAGACGGACAGCATATCTCTAACAGAAAGACGATAATTATCTATTGAAACATGATTTGAAGAGGTAGGCTTCAGACTTTGAGCATCAAAATATTGTTTTGAGATGCAAATGCCTTTGGCTCTATTGGGTATCCACCCTACTTTCCTGAGAATATATTAATCCTCAATTGTGCATACAAATTGTTCTTTTTATTGTCTCCTGTATGCAAGAAAGTTGAAATCTGGTATTTTTTTTAATAAATTTTTGAAGTGTTTTTATACCACAAAAAGTATAACATTGATTTTTACTCGTACTTTTTGATTTTTGCTAACCCTAAAAATTTAATTTATGATATAATTGTATGAATAGCTGAGCAATATTTGTGACACTTTCTAATTAAACTCAAAAGAATTATTTATTAAATTTCATTTTTATTTATTTCAAATAATACATAAATGATTCTATACTTATTCTGAAAACAAGTCAGACTCAGACTTTAAGCTTGTCTCACTTTGAATGAAAGACTCATTAGTAAAATTGAATAAAATTAATTTTCTATAGGCATAACTTTGTTTTAGCCCAAGCCTATAATTGAATATAATGTAGTTAAATCTTCGAGTTTCAGCTAGTTAGTTTTGCTATTTGATTCCTGCTTTTATTGGATATTTGTAATACTTGTTGCTTGAAATTAAACTGATATTATATATATAGGCATTTTTTGTGCAAAATAATTGAAAATTATCGATTTGTTGAACTTAAGAGTTAAGACAAATGAGCACCTAAAAACTATCTTTCATGCACATGCTTGTATGAGATTTGCAGCCAAATCACAGATTATAAAGGCCTACCAAGTACCAACCACTTCACTTCACTGCATTTTTTAAACAAAAACAACTTTTGTCCAAAACAGTACTTCCAAATATGGCTTTCCCATCTTGAGGAATGTGCATCATCATAGTAAACAGTGATGAAACTAGAAAACTAATTGAGCGGGTAAAAAAAAAATTATGTAAAAAATTGAGTTTGAGTTGGCTGATAGAATTATTTTTATAAAAAGTTGAATTTAAACAAGTTAATTGTAAAAAATTTTCTATGACTTAATGAATTTTATTTTAAATGGTTTAGACCCACCTAAATAACAAAGACACTTCGTTTCTAATTGTAAAATAGCAAGTATATCATCATCCCCTTATTTTCCCGACTGCCTAATTTTCATACCAAAGGTTCACTTTTTACATCTCTTTTTAAAAAAGAAAAAAAAATATATATTTTACATTACGATGGTGTTTAAATTTATTTACCGTGAGTACGAAATATCGTTTTAAAATTTAAAAAATATTAAACAGTTTTTTTAAGTATTTAGATAATTAATTTAAAACGCCGTTTTAAAACTTAAAAATAAAAAAAAATTAAGTTAGACTTGATAGTTTTTTTTTTAAACTGACATTTTTAAAATTTTACTTTTAAAATAAAATTTATATGCAAAGTCATTGCCATATTGGTTCTCCAAAACATTTTTTTAATATATACATATAATCAACAAAAATTTTAGTATATTTTTCATAAATTGGACTTTAACAGATAAATACTATTCACTACTTAGATTTTTCATGGAATGCATATAAATAGAAATCTTTATATGTAAATGTACACCTTTGCTTTCAACAAAGTCTAAAAAAAGTGGGACCAAGTTATCTAATCCGTAGCAACTGACATAACTATCAATTATTGAAATCTACCATATTGATGAGGTGAATCTGAATTTTTGATAAATTAGGTAAATTCATTGAATTGATGAAAATTACATTAACTTGTTATAAAAATTAAACATTAATGGACATGATAATTAAGGAGAAATGCATGGAAATATTTTAAAAAATGAAGATTGAAATAAAATGAAGATAATAAAAAGTGAAATATAGCCAAAATAAATAAGAAAGATCATATCGAATTCTAATTGAAATTTTGTTTGATATTAAAATTTAAAATTAATTTTCACAAAAAAATATTATTTTAAATATTGTTGAAAATAATAGTTTAAAAGTATTGCTGAATTTTATAATTAAAATATATAAATTTACTAGAAAATAATACTAACGATTTTTAATATAAATTTTTTCAAACATAAATCAAATAACACTGTTAAACATACTCTAAAATTGTATAATCACCACAACCAAGTTCTTGCTAAAATAAGCTAGAAGCAGGTATGAATAATGATTTATGAGGAATATTGAGCTGGACATTTCAGCCAGACCATAGAATTATGAGCAACCATACAAGGGCTTCCACAACTTGGTATAAAACTCAACTAGAAAATGCAAAAAATTGTCACAAGATAAGCATCTTATCCACATGGGTCTTTTGTTTATTTTATTTATTTTTGATATTTCCATCCACATAGTTAGGAAATTGGGACCCATGGAAAATTCTCAATCTAGTTTAATAAGAATTCAATTCCCAAGAAGAAGCATTGAGACTAAAGATGACAGTAAATATTGATCAAACAAAGAATAAAACAAATAAAATCAGAAAATGCCAATTTCTTACTTTGACCAAAAAATCCCCAATTCAATACCTAAAGAGACATTTACCAAATCACATATTTGACAATTCCATGTAACAATAATAGCAAGTGTAAACTAAAAAGACAAGAAAGGGTCAAAGCCCTTTTGATCAATTTTCATCACTAACATTATTATTATTATTATTATAGTACCTGCATAGGACCTTGCACTTGACCACATTGCCATAGACATAGAACCCAGGTGCAACCATGATTCGAACCATGGTTGGGATCAATTTCTTAGCTCTGTCTCCACCCATATCTTCCATGTAAACAGAGTCAAACCTCACCCACTTATCTATCCTGAAGATTTGCAAACCAGGCTGCACTGAATTAGCCAAAAGATGCACCAACCACACACTTTTAGAAGCAACAAAAAATGCCTGCAATAATGGCTCCGGCCAAGCTCTATTCCATCCCAACATACCAACAATTTCATTCATTTTCCTGTCACAGAACTTGCTAAATTCTTCGCTAAAATGCCTTGTTCCCTTATTCAAAACCTCTTCCCAGGTCAACTCTTTTAAAACATTAAAACATGCATAATTTGCTTCACATCTATCAACTGGATTCAGTATTTGATTTATTGAACTTTTCTGAAACCCAACGGATTCAAAATCTTCAAAGAAAGCTTTATTCAACAAAGCTTCAAGATAAAACAGAACATTTTTGGGATTCTTTGAAAATGATATCTTTATATCGTAAGGTTGAAGAAGAAGAGAAATTCTTTCAAAAACTCTAACACCCATATGCCTTAATTGCATAGTAAGTGATCTGCTCAAAAGCCTAACAGAGGATCTTGCTTCAGAAACTGAAATAGAGAATTGCTCAATCACTTTATCACTAACACCTGTAATATTCAAACTTGTCCCTGTTCGATATTGTGAATTGCTACTACATTCTTCGAGTCCTGACTTCAACTTATGGCAATAAACTTCTAGTTTGTTAAGCTTTTTTTCAAGTTCTGAAATTGAATACTTCAATCTTGAAGCTTCAAGTATCGCTTCATCTCTTTTTCTTGTTGCTTGAGTCAACTTATGGGAAAGCTCTGCTACAGATATTTTCCATTGCTCTTCTCTACCTGATGATATATCTATGGATTTTGGACTCTTTCTGGTTAACGAAGAGAAGATAGACTTGAAAAGTCCATTAGGACTTGCAATAAAAGATGATGAGTGCTTATTTAAGCCAGTATTATCCAAAGGAACAACAGAGATCTTCTCTCTTGAGTGTGGACGACACTTGTTGCAAGAAACAGAGCCATCCTTATCTTCCACGCAGTTTTCCTGTCGTTTCTTGGAATTAGGGGGCTTGCAATTTTTGTCATGGAGAGGTGTTGGCTGGTGCTTTGGCACTGGTGTTGCAATACTAAATTCATCTTCTTGTTCTTCTCTTTCACATTCTTGAATCTGCCAAAACGAAAAACAGAGCAGAACAGAGTTAACTTAGCAAGAAAAAGAAAATAAAAATAAAAAAAAATCCTTATGTAGTTATGTACTTACAGTAGTGAAGTGAGAAGACTGATGAAGAGGGGGCAGAGGATGAGAGGGGGAAGAAGGGGACATAGAAGAGGAAGGAGAAGAAGAAGACGAAGGAGCCATGTTTTTTTTAATTTGTCATATATCTCATTTTTGGACAGTGTATTTCTTCTTATATGAAACTATGTAAATGATACACATCTGTAAGTATCTATTTATTTATTTTTAAATGTTAATATCGTAAAGGTGTCTTTGTGTTTCAGTCTCTTTTCGTTTTCTTTCACTTTCTTAGGTTTGCTTCTTCGTCGTCATGTGATCATGGTGGTGAATATCACTCGTAGACATTTACCCCCTGTTTGGATATTTTTTGGCATAATATATATATATATATATAAGTATTAAAGACAAACTCCAATAATATTAAAAGAGTAATCTAACTAATGAATTTTAACGTGTTATAATAATTATATTAAAATTTTTATAAATTAATATAGTAATAATTTATAAATTTAATTAATTAATAATTTATTAATTTAAAAAATAATTACAATTTAATAAATTAAAACTCATTAAATTTTATTAATTTTATAATTAATTTAATATAAATTAAAAATAAATTGAAAAAAAAATGATGAATTGAATATAAATTAATTAAAATGAAATAAAATTATATGTGATGAATTAAATATAAATTAATTAAAATAAAATAAAAAATAAGTAATCAATTAAATATAAATTAAATGAATTAAAATAATGATAAAGTGAAAAAATATGTGAATATAATTATTTAAATTTAAAATAATTTTTAGAGTCATATTTTAATAAAATACATATCATAATATATTATATGTATAATATTATTAAATTATTAATTTATAATATTATATAATTATATAAAAAAATTTTAAAAAATACAATCTTATAAATTTATCAAAATTATTAATTTAATTTATTGATACTGTAAAAAAATATTATATAATAGAAATTATTAATTTATAAAGATTTTAGTATATAAACACTGTGAATTTGACATTAGTGTTTAAATAAGCATTTCTTCCTGTAGATCCATTATCTATTATTAATATGCAAAGACAAAAACAGAGAGTTCTGAATTAGAAATTCAACATCATAATTCATAATAGATGACACTTTCGCTTAATCAAATTTGAGGAAAGATACTGTTTTAGTTCAAAACCACAGAGCTTAAATGCAATCAGCAGCATCAAAGTTCTTAATTGAGGCAAAATGTCCCATAATTAAATTGTTAGTGATAGATCACCAAATTCTGTCCTCTTACGTTAGGCTTTCAAATCACAATTAATTAAAGATTATAATAGAAATAGAAGGACCTAAAGTCTCTGTAATTTTCTCCAATCCCGAAAATAGTATTTACATATACTCTACATGTATATCACTATTAGCTTACCTATATAGTTATCCATTTGAATTATTTGATTCATTAAATCCCTTATTTTTATTCAATATATCTCATTACATATTATATTATTTTTTTTTAAATATTTTAATAATCGATAATTTTTTATAAATAATATAACGTATAAAAAAAAATATAATATAATAAATGGGATAACAGATCCGTAATTATATAGTGAAATGAATGTTTATTAAAGCATGTTAATTAATAGCTCAAGGATCATAGGTAGCTTGATTGCTCTAACTAGTAAGTATCTATAGCAGCATTAAGAAAATGCAGAAATTATGCAACTGTAATGTTCTTCATTATTAGAGAACAGTCAGATTTCAATTGATTCATTCATAAAATGTGAGCTTATATAATACCTTCAAAAGAAAAAATTGGGGTTTGAATTCATAATGATACCCATGATTGACTAAGGCTATTCACATATATAACCTCTAATTTATTTAATTGTGTAATTATTGTTATTTATATATATTTTTTATTCATTATATTAAATTATTTTTTCAATTATAAATATACAAAATATCTTATTAGATTTGAGTAAAATTAATATAATTGCAGTTTAACTATAATTTAATTAAATTAATATTGAAAAGTGCACATTTTTAAGAGAATTATACTCTTCTTAAGCTGTAAATAGGCCTAAAATAACTTGTGAGAGTTGATCAACTCTTGCAATTATACTATTCCTGATAATTTTTCTAACTGCCTTAATAAGTCATACATTACTAATTAGAAATTAGTAAATACATATATTAAATATATTATTACATAAAATATTTTATTCTTTAATTAGTAGTAATAACTTTTAAATTTTAATTTTATAAGTTAATAAGTTATATAATTTTCTTTTGTGTGATTTTTTTTTTAAAGTTTTTATATAATCACTAAAAGGATAAGGATGTGTTTTGATGATCTTATTCTACTTATCATTCTAGACGGTGATTATGATTTTTCTTAATTGTCTCTTTAAGGGGATTAAAGAGAGATTGAGAAGATTTTTTTGGGCAAAAAATTGCTTTAGACTTCTCTTAAAAATCAAAGTTGAATTTGTGAATTTTTCTATAATTTCCTAAAAAAAGATGAATTAATTTTAGGGGTACAAAAATTAATAGCCAATGATATTAATTAATGGTTAAAATTATTTTTAATTTTAACCTTTTCAAAGCTAGGCCATTATATAATAAGATTCTGTAAATTTAGCTTTAATTATTTTATCATACTGCATCTATTTTTCTTATTAACTTTAATTTTGATTAAATTTATTTTCTTATTATTTAGTTTTCATGATTAAGTAAAAAGACTTAATTAAATTACTAGATTACTAATTTTATTATATTAAATTACTAATTATATCCATATTACTTAAATGTTATAACTTATAATATATAATATATAGTTAAATACTAGACTTTTAAATTTTATAAGTTAACATGTTACGTATAACCACATCGTTATTGCTTTATTAATATATAGAATGATAACTTACCAATTTAGATATTATTATTAATTAATATTCAATCATTCATAACTTTCTATTAGTCAATAACATATAATTAATTAATTATATATGTTATTACGACACAAAAAAAAATGTATTTACATTATATATTATTATTGCCACACACATAAAATATATGAAGACAGATAATAAAAATATAAAAAATATATTTTAATTAATAAATTGAACATAGTATTCAAATTTTTAGTACAATTTAAAATAATATAGTGTGTGAGAAATCTCGATTTAAATTAACATAAATATTTAAAATCATTTAATTAATATCATGTCATTTGAAACAATTTAATTATCAATCAATCTTTTTAATTTTTTAAAATAATTTATATTAATTATATGATACGATTTGGGATCTAGACTCCGAGTTCTACCATGGATAAAACGTTGATCAAGAAAATTTTCGTTGAACCGAGTGTAGGTATTACAAAAATAGGTCAATTCTAAGTTACTTTCTTGAAGAATGATTCAAAATGGCATTTACATAAAATATGCAAGGCAGGCTCCTTTATTAGTCAGCTCTTGTGGGTCAGACAAATATTAATTGATTTGTCTTGACAATTTCCATTGTGGGGTGTAACCCTGACATTCAGAAACAGGAGTAAAAAAAAGGCCCGAATTTTCCTGAGAAAATGACAAGAAAATTCTAAGATTTTAATGTTGTTGTGTGAAAGTATTGAATCCTATCAATTCTCTTAATAATAAGGAACAGCTACTAGCTGGAGAGGCACATAATATTAAATGCTTTTGCAGACCTATTACATGGTTACTGACCTTTTGAATTGAATGAATGGAGCGTGAAAATTTTTGCTATTCCAGTCTAAAGTCAGAAAATTCTGCTATATCTGGAATTTAGGGTCACTTTTAATTTTAGTGAACGATATGGTTTTAATTTAATATTAGGCTCTATTTAGTAAAATATAAATTATGTGAAATTTTATAAATTATATTTTTTTCCCGTAAAAATTTGATCTGTCAAATTTAGATATATTTTATTATAGAAATTCGATCTCTCATATTTAGATACATTTACATTTTTTTAAAAATTTTATTTTTTAATTTAATTTTCTATCACATACTTTATTCTCAATTTTGAAATTTTATAATATTTACTGTGTTAATTTGTTTCTTTTCTCAAATTTTTGTTCGGGGATGTATTTAAAAATCTAAATTTTATTAGTTTTAAGTTTGAGCCTAAATTTATATTTCTTTTATTTTTTTGTATTTTCCACAATAATTTTAATATATTTTCTCTTTTGTCAAAAAATAATAAAATATAATTAATATAATAAGACATACTGAGTGGTAAGTATATATATAATTTAGAAAATAAATTTAAATTCGAATTTTTTTTTCATATTAAAAATAAATAGATAAATAAATTTTATTTAATTAATTATTAATTTCTTAATATACGCTTTCATTAATATAGATATTGAGCAGACCCCTTCACTAATAATATAAACAACTGATTAGTAATACATTTTTTTTAATACAAATGCACATTAAAATAAGAATATTTTAAAAATTAAATAAATAAATTATCCTTATAAAAAGAAAAATGAGTTATAAGAAAAAAAAAAGGGTCTATTTATATGATTCGATAGAGGAATTAAATTAAATTTCTATGAAATTTGTTAGAATTTTAAATTTATTTATTTAATCGAAAAGTAAATATTTTTAGGGAATTCTCTATATAGTTACAATTAAAAATAAAAGTATTAGTAGAGTAGTGGGTGAAACTTGAGACTTAGAGAGAGTAGTTCATGTAGAGGAGTTATCACATTAATGGCAATACACAAATCTTCAACTACTCCCATTTACTCTACGGATGGAACGCTCTGTCTAATACCCTATGCGGTGGAAGTAATGCCACCAACCAAGTCCCTATTATAAATTTTGCTTAGTGGTTTTGAATGTGAAGTCAATAAATGAGACAATTTTATAAGAGTAAGATTATATATAAGAAAAAGAAATTATTAAATATATTTTACTTATTTATATGAAGATAAATTTATATGAATATGTTTTTATTTTATTTATATATGAATTCATTCGAATGTGAATAAGAGAAATATGCATACATTTTATTTAATAACTTTTCATATATGAATTGTAATTTTTATTCATCATCTAAAATTTAATTAGACCTTGAATGATAAGAGACTTAAAATCTTGAAAAAAAAAAAAAGGTCTTATATTCGAATTTTCACCTCAATAATTAGACTGTGGCTCGATTTCTATCCTTTCTTTAAAGTCGTGGTAGAAGTGGTCCTGTTTAATGTCAATTTTTGCCAGCAGACTGTATGAAATGTCACCTATATATAATGTGTATTCTACGGGATCACACGTAGTTAAGCAATTTGCCCCTTAGCTACTTGTCCTTTTTGCATGGCGGCTAATTGGCTATGGCTAACCAACTCATTTAACAGGAAGATGCAGCTGAAAGTGCAACAATTTTCACATTATAAGACCAGACAAATACCACTGATTTATGCAATCATGGCTGCATAAATAAATATGATCCTCTGAGCCTTCTGATACTACATAAATATGATCTATTATATTTTATATAATCCCAACTTTTAAATTGATAATCAATGATTTAGATAATGCAATATCAACCATTCATTATCAATTTAATGGTTGAATTGTAAAAATATGATATATTATATTTTGCTTAATTTTGATTATGGGATTGATAATAAACTTAATCAGATTATTTTATAAAATATAAATTGAGGAGTTCGATATGGAGAGTGAGCCATATTAGGAGTTCACATATAAAATATGTAAATAATCACTATAAGATTGCCATATTATAATGTGATCTTATCGTTTTCAATAATTTCAATTTTTTATTGCCATAATATATGTATTTATAAATTCTAAATAAGTTTAAATTTTCGATGTCATAATATGTGCATTTATAAATTAATATCACTTAAAAATTTTCTAATAATATGTCTAATTGATAGAAAACTTAGATAATAACATATCTTGCCTCACTCATTTTGGACTCATTATATGAGTTCATGTGAGATTTGTGGTAAGCTTTGATAATTTTATGTTCAAGGTGATACATTCAAATAATATCATTACACATGTATTTAATCAATAAATTATAATATAGTCATATCAGATTTGATATGAAAGTTAGCCTGATAGTCAAGTTAATTTTGGGTTAATTTCAAATTCAGCCAAGTTTTGAGTTTTACCTAATATTGAATAGAGATAATCGAAGAGGGTAATCCGACCTTAAAGGATCTAAAATTTTTGAAAAAAGTAGACACAATTCTATTTAAATAAAATTTAATATCACTATTTATATAGTAAATTGTAATCTGAATTAGAAACGAATGCAAAAAATAATAAAAATATAAATATAATATTATTATCTGAAAAATAATTCTTTCAAAATTTATTATTAATTTTTTATTTGTTAAGTATTGATCTGAAAACTTTTATCAATCTATTGTAGATTTTATAATAAAATTTTTAATACCATTATCTTAAAAATTGGATTTAAGGATTTAATCTTGTGCAATAATTCTCTTTATTATTAAAATTTTATTGTTATTCTAATGAAATTTAAAACTCACAATTAAATTACTGAATTAATATTAATCTTATAGTTTAATAAAATCATAAATTTAAATTGTAATATTTACTTCATACAAATTATCAAAATAAAAAATGATTAAAATTTGAATATGGTTGAAATAAAAAATTTTAAATATAAATAAATAATATTTCAATCTTTTTATAAAATTTAATGGTAAAATAAATGAAATGACTAATTATAATTAAATAATAAAAGTATATGAATTTATTAGTAAGTTTCTAAGAAAAATATAGATAAATATTAATTAGATCAAATTTTATGGACTAAAAAATAATTTATTAAAAATTTGTAAAAAAAAAAAAGAAAAAATCAAAATTTAAGGGAGATATATATACTTTGCCCAAGCATGGATCCACCTTTGCTTGACCCCTTATCAAATCCATGCTTAATTCGGGTTGCTAAGATGAGATTTTGTTTTGTTTTGTTTAATTTGCAAAAACCTAATTGATTTTAATCGAAATTCAACCCAAATCTTGAATTTCAAATTCTATTCAACTCAGTTGAACCCGTGATCCGAGTTTCGATTGAGAGGTCAAACCTAATACCGAGCAGCGCGTATGCCTTTGCATGCAAAAATGAATAAACAAATAAATAAATACAAAATAAATATATAATCCGAAAATTAAATTTCTCACGTGACCAAATAATAAACTATTAGGCAGGGTAGAAATTGGGACTATTACAATACAATAAAATTTTTCAATAACAGTATTACAAATTAACTTAATAAATGAATTTACCCTGAATTTTATATAATTTTATAAATATATTATATTTTTTCTTAGTTTTAATTTTATTCCAATTCAAAATTTTTATTACTATTATATCCTTCAAAAACTTAGTTGTTTTCTACCCTAAAACTAAGATTGATAATAATAATAATATTTTCAATGTTAATTTTAAGAATAAAAGTAAAATTAATCTTAAAACCTTTAAGTCGATTGAAATCAATTAGATTCTTTAGCTTTTCTTAATTTCAATGAAAATTTTTAAGAACTAAATTAATAATATAATACAATAAATTTAATGATAAATTTAGCATTCACTTTCTAATTAATAAATTTATTAACGCAAAAAATTATAATTATAAAAAATATATAAAATTCAAGGTAAATTTATTTATTAAACTGTTACACATTTTAATCAAATCCCTTATTCCTATTTATAATTTATCATCTCCTTCAACCTCAATAATACCAAGCATTATTTTAGTTTAACTAAATATTTTAACTTTATATTAATTTTCACTTGAAACATAAATATAAATCCACCTTTATTTAAAATATAATCTATCTAAATAAACCCTGGTTGACTGATGTTTAGTTTGTGAAATAGGAAAGGAAAAAAATAAAAATTAAAAAAAATCAAAGGATGAACATGACAACCAAAACGCACACACCTGTCTAAATCCATATTACATTTCCAAGAACAATAGATTGGCCAACGTTTAGCATTTTAGAGACAAAAGCAAAACAAAATAGTTGGACTACCTATTCAGTAACAATGATTAAACAAATCTTCTTGTCAAAAACCAAATCATCATATATCGCAGTTTCTTCCACCTTCAAAAATCTGCTGCAAGGAAATTTCCAGGCAGTGAAACCTGCAAGAAGAAATGTATACTTAGCTCTAATTATCACAAACGGGTGAAGAAAGGAAAAAAGAAAATCAGAGGAAAAAGCTTCATTTCATTATGTACCTTCTCACCAAGTTTGAATGATGGGAGACCTTTGTAAGGGCATGTACTGCAGCGGAAAGCATCGCCTAGGCCACACTACATCATGTAAACAAAAAATAATAAATTAAGCAAATCAGTCTATCAATACCACAAAGCCATGGATAAGTCAAAGGTGAAACAACTTTTTAAGTCTGCTCTTGATACATCTGCTCAGGACCCAAAGATGGTGGCTCATGCATTAAGCTGTGTTACACTAAGCACGCTGAATCTTACAACCATAACTAAGTATTCATTTTAAGCTAGCTCATCTAAGTGCAGAGTCATGAACTTGTAAGGAGAGAGAATTTGAACATACATTGCCACATGCTGATTGAGGATTGTTCAGCTGATCCATTGTCAGTCCTAACTTCACTTTCTCCTCAGCCTCAGCTCTCCCACATGTACAGTTTTTACAAGCTTTCCTTGTGCTTCCAACTTCGCAATCACCAACTTCACACACATCAAAAACCGAAGAAGTTAGTACTAGCATGGCCCAAATACCAAAGAAATTGGCAAAATAAAGGGAGCTTTGGGTGTTTTTATCTAACCAGGTGGTAGTTGAGGTTTTTTCAAATCCTCTTCAGTCAAGAGGCTATCTTCATCAATTAGATCATCATCAATCTGAACCTTGACTGAACTTTTTATGGACTTCTTAATGGCAAAGGATGACCCAATTTTCCAAGAAGGCTTCTTAGCCTTTACCTGTAAAAATAAAAAAATGAAATACAAGTAAAGAACCTGAAAAACAAATAAATCCTTAATTGAAGATGAATAAATAATGATAAAAAAAAAATTGAGCCTTGTTGGGGGGTATACAAAAGCGATTTTACAGTTTCTGCAAGCTCACAACCAGGAAAACTAGAAGCATCTCAATAGGTTATAATCACAGATTACAGTATAGAAATATGGCTTAATTTGAAGGTTAGAGAAGACACTGGAATTGTCACAGGAAAAAATATATCAGTAGCTCTAGCAACACATTACTAATATTAGACTCTTGGGAGATAAAAACAGCCATCTATTTTGAAGTTATCACAGGCGCTTTTTCTCTTGCCCCCTTTAGAACAGCATAAAATAAATACAATGAGGAAGATTTCTGCTTTGCTAAAATTAAAGAACATGCTTAATCTCATATTTAAAAATCTACTACGAGTCTACAACAGTCACGTTTCTTCAAGCTTTCCCACAAGTCTAAAGTACAATCCACAGTTAAAAAAAAAAAAAAAGAGGAACCTAGAACTTGCAAATACAGTTTCCACAAGATAGGGATCCCATCCAAAGAGAAGAAATAATCCACAGCAGATGTTAGAAAATGCAAAGAACAATATTCAGCAGATGCTTGAAAATGCCAATAACAGTATTTAACATACACTTGAAAAGGATAGGAAACAAAAATTTCAAAGATACTATGTCAATAGCAAGACAAGAACCGAGAACTGACCCCAAAATATCGAACTCCTCTAGACAGTCCATCAGATTTCAACTGGAGACCTTGTGCCTCTAAGAAGCCTGCCAACAACAACTTGCGCTCAAGAGCAAGTACTGCCTATAGAGACACCACAGTGAGACACCTAACGTCACATTAAACTTCACAAAGTTGAGAAGACTATTGATATTTACCTTATTTGTTTCCTCTGCACCAGACTGAGGACTCTTGTAAATTAGGACAGTCCCACCAGGCTTCAACACTCTTGAAATTTCTTCAAACAACAGGTCACCAGGAAATTGGAGTGACCTACTGATGGAAATAGCAATATCCATAGAAGACGAATCCACCGGCAGCTTAACTAAGACAAGTCAAGAATGAATATAATAGTTCTCTGCTGCCTACTATGTAGAACAGTTATCAAAACAAGACAGTGAATCAAAGCAAAAATGCAAAATCATCAAGAAAAATATTCAATAATTGGAACATGATGTATTGGCATCAAGCAATCATTTAATGTTTGAAGCACAAACTGTGGAATGTTTTGGAATCAAGAAAAAAACCATATGTTACTCTTCTAAAGAAGTAAAAGTGGGGAGGGTGAGATTCTTAGCCAGGCAAACAGAAAGAGGATTCTTTAAGGGTAGCTAAACCAGAATTACTCAATTCCAAATGTCCTTACTCAAAAATTTTCAAAGACCATTTCGCAAAAATAATGGGGGAAAAATGATTAATCTGTAGAGTTTGTAATGATTAATTGTTCAAATATGTGTTAATCATGCAGAGTTTCAATGAATCTGATCTTGGATTTTCACATTAAAGTCAAGCCTATATATATATGTGTGTGTGTGTTAATCATGCAGAGTTTCAATGAATCTGATCTTGGATTTTCACATTAAAGTGAAGCCTATATATATGTGTGTGTGTGTGTGTGTGTGTGTGTGTGTGTTAATCATGCAGAGTTTCAATGAAACTGATCTTGGATTTTCACATTAAAGTGAAGCCTATATATATATATATATATATATATATTCTGGTAAGATTATGTTACTGTTCTTCTTCAATGATATACAGAATCACTTGGCCACTTTTTCCCTCTCCCTCTCTATTTATTCACCACTTGAGCTATAGTCCAAGATATTTCTTTTTTGCGTAAATGTTGTCTCAGCATTTACTCTTCTGATATTGTCACCTTTGACACATCAACACTTATTAACATGACCTTCGTTTTCTAATTGTATGGGCAAGACATAGCTACTCATGAATGGAGTAATTCCTACTTGCCGATGCATACATAGAGGAAACCAAAATACTAACATTATAAGAGAGAATCATAACAGTCTTTCTGCATGCAAAACTTAAGAGGTATTTGTAGTTTCTAACAGCACATATTCCAGTAACAAAATTGCTGCTACCAAGAAACAAGTGGAAGGAGATGTTAATAATTTGAACTTTACATAAATAAAATGCACACAATAAGAGATGGAAAGAAATCATAGATGCACAAAAGTAAAAAAAAAAAAACCATCATAATATATGATATCCCAAAATGCAACTTGACCACAATAATAAAAATTCTATTAAGAAGAACAATACTTGTTAACTGCATCAAATGGAAAAGAAACATTTACATAAATGTATGCATATGTGCATGCTTGCATGTCCACTTTGATAAGAAAAAGCAAATCAAACACCGAAAAAGAAAAACCAAGAAGAGATTAAGGAAAGTACTTAGAGATGATGCTTGAGTGATAACTTGAGGTTCACATTGCTCAGCTCCTTCATTACCAAGCTGCCTAACTGCATTCACTATTGTACTTACAGTAAGAACTGCATCATCCGTGAAAGCTAGTACAGTACTTTGTATCCTTGCTGTATCCTACAAATTACACATTAAGCAACTTTAACAACTAGTCCAACATAACATTATCATGCAAACTATCTTACAAAGGAAACACCTATGAACGGGCGGATGACACATTAAGTTATATATATATACTTATTGCAATTCTTAGAAATACTCGTACAAAACACGAAAATAGAAGAATAACCATGACTATATAAAAATTGTATATGGGATACATAAAATCAAAATTCTAAATCTAAACTGAATTATCAAACATTAAAAGAAAAAGAAAATACAATTAAAGGAGATCTAACAGAAGGAAAAGAAGCTAAAATCACAGTAATAAAAAAAAAAAAGCTGAAATTACGACGACTTACCATGTTTACGAGTCTTCAAAGGCTTCCTCTTTTTCTCAGAGACGGAGTTCTAGAAGACAAGCCGTGAAAACAATCAAAATTTCATCAACCATGCGAGAAATACTAAAAAATAATATTATAACAGCTAAAAGTTGAAGAAAATATAAAGACCAAATACAAATCAAGTACCAACTAGAGATTCAAAACGATGAAAACGAGAATCGACGAAAATGAGAGTAACAATTTGATGAAATTTTTTGTTAAGAGAGTTTTTTGCACATTCGAATTTTTCATGTATAACATAAAAAATCAAAATAACATTTTCGTTTCTTGTTAATGAAGGATTATGACCTCGTAAAGGCGGTGAAGTTAACAATTTTGATGATCGATTAGTTGATGATGTTGACTTTGATGGCAATGTTGGTATGATGGAGGCCGACGCCGCGTTTTGTGAGAGTTGGGGCGGAGGAGAGATGGAGAGGGGAAAGATGCAAAAATTGAAGAGAACCCAGTCAATGGAATTTCAACTCTTGAACTCGGCCCATGAAAATCAAGGAAAGGGTAGTTTGGGGAATACAGGTGCTAGGAGGATAATTTCGTAATTTCATATCTCTCACATCGTGTCAAATGCTTATTGGCGACAGAAAATCGTGCAGGGACTGGAACTTTCCTTCGTTATATATCATCATCTCTGTGCATCATAGGCGTCAAGGCACTACGGGAGCGAAATTTCTGCATCAAAGCTTTCTCTTGTAGTGGGATTTTATAGATTGATTATCGTTTTCTTCAATCTCCTACCAGTTTTCAATCCACTGTTTTGTGTTTTTGAAGGTACTATGTCTCTTCTTTATCTAGGGTTTAATATTATTGAAGATTCACTGGTTATTGTTTGATACAATCGTTTGTGATCAGGGGTTTTGTTGATTAATTTTATTTTTATCCGGTGTATGAAGTGAAAATTCTTCGTGTTTTACCATAGAGCTATATTAGAAGTGATTAATTGTAGCATTTCGAATGCGATTTATGTTCGTCGCTCATTTGGGACATCCTAGAGCGGTTTTAAAATTTTGAAGTAGTAGTTTTGCATTCGCATTACGATTTAATGGAGATCAATATTTTATTTTTCCGATGTTTCATTTATTCTCTTGATTTTAAGATCGTTATACCATTTCTGCTGTTTAGCACAGATTGTTGTGTGAAATTTGAGTTTTAAGTTGATTTTGGAGTTTTAGACCTTAAGCTTGCTTGATGTGCATGTCATGGCCTTTGTGATCTGATTGTTGCTTATTAGAACGACTATGAGAAAATTGGAAACGCACTGCTATTGATTGCTTCCTTTTTTTTTTTTTTTTTAATTCTTTTGATGAATAGTGGTTCTTTCCATTTGTGAATTTGTTTCTGAAAATAAGCATCAAGTGGTGTGAGTTGCATTATGGTTTATTATTTGTTTTAGTTTGTAATTTTTGTGATGGAAAAAGCTAATCTGATTACAATTGTGTTTGGGAAAATTGCTGCTTTTCAGGGGTTATATATTTGTCTGAAAAATGCAAGGACGAAGAGGTGCTAGGGGTGCTATGAATCCGTTCACTGATATGGGTGATCCCTTTGGTGCATTTGAGTCAGTTTTTGGTGGGTTTGGGTCGGCCTTTGGTGGACTTGGGAGTCGGGGGAGTTTGCTGTCCACTAGTGTCTTTGGAGGAAGGGATCCATTCAACGATCCTTTCTTCATGTCTCCTTTTGGAGGAGGAGGCATATTTGGATCAAATTTAATTGGGAGTCCATTTGCTGACATGCATCCTTTTGCTAACATGCATCCTTCTGCTTCTCATGAGCATCAAGTTTCAGAGCCCACATCTCGAAGGGGGCCAATTATTGAAGAACTAAGTTCTGATGATGAAAAAAACGAGGGGAATCCTAGAAAACATGGTAGGTCAAGCAAGGAGCCAATTGTGGACCTAGATGATGAGAATGATGAAGCTGAAGGTGAAGTGCATTTGTTGCATTCTGTTTTATGGTCATTGTGTCTGTTTTATGCTCTGATTTTGTTAATCTGAAGGAAGTTGGCTGGTCTTTTCTGCTCTGTTGCAGGGAGAAAGTATAAGCAACTGCAGCACAGAAATGGCCATAAGAGGTTCAATGACATGGAGCAGCAGCCTCAAACTCACAGCTTCACTTTTCAAAGCTCTTCTGTTACATATGGTGGTGCTAATGGACCTTACTATACTGCATCCAAGACTAGGAGGGTTGGGAGCGATGGAGTGAGTAATTTTTCTTTTCAAAGTAATTTTGACTTGGATTATATTGCTTTAAACCTGCTACCTATTTGGCTTTTGTGAAATAGGTTACATTTGAAGAAAGCAAAGAAGCTGATAGTTCTACAAGGCAAGCAACTCACCAGATTTCTAGGGGACTTCACAACAAGGTATCATTGTATCAGTGTTTTTTCATTTTGTTAGTTTTACTTACATATTTTTTTTTTTAAATTTATTGGCTTGAATTGTGTCTTGATGTTGCAAATTAATTTCATAGGGTCATACCCTTGCAAGGAAGCTCAAGTCGGATGGTAAGGTGGATACAATGCAGACTTTGCATAATCTTCATGAAGGTATGCAGTCATTATTTGTCATTATCTCATGACTATAATTTATGTTAGTGTTCTCATGGATTGAGTGAAAACATTTGGATTTGCATGTGGCCAGATGAGCTTGCTGGTTTTGAAGAAGCTTGGAATGGGAATGCTAGACAGTATCTTCCTGGATGGAGTGGGAATTTCAGTGGCCATGATAATATTGGTAAGACTATTTTGGTTCCTTCCGAATTCCTTGTTTTTCTGCAACTGTTTGAAGGCCAGGCTTCAATTCTGGTCTCATGGAGTTGTTTCTCATTTTAGGATACTATCTCCGTCCGGAAAAGATAGTCTTACTTTTATTTTCACACATATTAAGAAAAATGGTTAATTTAGTTAAAATAATGATTTTTACTTTATTTTTTCACAAATACCCTTCATTTGTATTAATAAATAATTACCTTGGAAATGATTATTATTTAATTTTTTAATGCTAATTATACAAATCAATAAAGTTTTATTACCAATAAAATTTCATTTAATGTTAATTCTCACCACCTGCAAAATTTTAGCTTTCAAATTTTCAATAAAATTTCATTATCAATAAAATTTCATTTAATTTTAGCATGTACGTGTTGTTTAGTTCAATATTTAATTAATTTTTTGTCGATAAAAATGTGGTATAGTGAAATATTAAATAGGGATATATTAGTAGATTAACATATCAACTACTCTTTAAAAAAGGAAAGTGGACTAAAATTCCTGATGGATGAAAAAGAAAAATGATACTATTTTTTCCGGATGGAGGTAGTATGTTTTTCTTTTTTCTGATTTTAGGAGTATTTTTTCCCTTGATTTTAGAATTTTTTTTTTTGCGGGGGCTTGTGGTGTGTAGTATATGGCTGAAGTATCTTTTCCACTGTTGTATTTATTTTTTTCTAATTCATATACGACATGCTTCTGTGAATATGCTTTGCATAAATTAGTATGATAGCAAATGTGATATTGCACATTTTGTGACAGACTTTTACATGCATACATGGAATATTCTCAAGTTTCACGAGAACTAGTGTATTAAAGTTGTGCATGTAAGGAAACAAATAACTTGGATGATCGTAATAAAATAAATAGGTGTTTTCAATTAGCTCATAGTCTGAATAAATATTGGGAATTTTTGTAAGATTTCATAAATGTCATATTTTCCAACCGAGGAATTGCTACTATGTAAGGAGGTTTAAATCTGGAGTTGTTTTGTAACATTAACTGTATGGGCTGGATGATTAACTAATGGACTGTTGTGTTGAGCTTCAATCTCAACATATATGGCTACTTAATGGATGTGTGCATGCAGTAATTATTAAGTAGTCAACGAAGTCTTTAGAAACTCTGCTGATATCACTGCTATAATCGTAGTTGTAGATGTCGTAATAAAGCAGCATATGGTTTAAATATTTTGCTGTTTCTTTGAAATGCTGATTAGTTGTCTCTGCTTATTTTGGCTTATAGGGGCTGGTGCACAGGCAAGACAGGGAGGTTGGGCACTTCCATCCACTCAGAGTTCACCTCACTTGCACAGGCCAGCAGCTGCAGATGCTGGAAACAAGGCAGGGTCTTCCAGAATGCAGCATTCAGGAAGGATGGGAGGTTCATCATATGTCAAAGACAATAGTGGATATACTCGGGGGGTGGGCAAGAGATCAAGTTAGGAATGGATTTTTATTCCTCTGGCTTATCCAATTGTACTAGACTGGGAATAGGTCCCTGGAAATAGTAGTAATAGTAGTATTCATGGTGTATCTTTAAATTTAATTGCATATTATGAAGTCCCACATCAGCTTCAGCAGTTGATTTGGTCAAAATACCAGTTACAATGTGTGCTAGTTGGGCGCCTTCTGTTGTAAGATGGAACTTGAAGGATCTATAAAATCCCTGGAGGATTATACCTAGTTATTGTTTTGAATGCAGCAGCTTCTTCTATCACTTTTAGCTCATTGGAATGAGTTCATTGGCTCCCAAAAGATTTAAGGGTGTAATTGATATAAAAAAAAATTGGTTGGCTAAAATTGATCATTCATACAGACGAGTCTTTTTTATATGATTCTTTCTTTTTGTTTAGTCATAATATCTTGTTCGTAACTTAAAGAATAACAATGATATATTGCATCTTCTCTGACTGGAGGGATAACTCCCTAGATGAGAATTTTAAGTTTCAATTGATCATGTCATTTTTTTTTTACTTCAAGCAAATATATCTTTCATCGATGTGTCCGTGCAGTCCATTTTACCGTGAGTTTTGCCAGAAGTGGTGAGTCTGGAGGCCAAAGGTCTTCACTCCATCTTTCATTATAGGATCTCTCTGGCTCTTTCCTGTTTGACATGTTGCTTTCCTAGGCGCCTTTACTCATTGTTGCTTGTTTTGTAACCGAGACAGTGAACACCAAGGTGGACATAAGCTTCAATGTTAAAGATGCATACTAGCAAAGTGACAGGATTAGAGAGAGGGTTATGCAAATGGTTTGTTTCTGTCACTTACCAAAAGCTTTAATAGAAAACATGAGCAACCCTTACGTAGTCGGATAAGGTCAAGATTGTCGAAGTACCAATTTGAGGATCCATGGTGGTAGGTGATGATTATTGCGTATTTTCTCCATGAATATTTAAACTGGAAATGTTTTGTAGCTGTGTAAGCAAATGAATCATGAATGTAAGAAAGTGCCAAAATTAAATGGAAAAAAGTTGAATGTGAACATATTCGTAAGTATGCATACACAAGGACCTCGGTGTAAAATAAATCTACCAATGCTCTATTTGTGTGGAGATTCAATTTTGTCTGATGTGATAAATTTTCCTTAACAGAAGGAAAAACAGTGCTTGTCCTTGTGAATTTTAGTCTTTCTAATAGTTGTTAATATTTTTGTTTATGAACAGGAAAAGAATCGAATCGACAAGGATGGTGAGATCGTGATTTATTCGACAAAGACTAGAACACAAGTTACGTTCCATCCTTTCTTTTGGTTTTATTATTATTTTAATTTGTTTGATGCTAGAGCAGTTGGTCTAGTCCTGCTCTTTTCTCCCAGGGGAAACATTGAAGATGCTTTGGCAAAGCTGCAGGTATCATAGATATGTTAAACAATAATTTGCTTTTTATTATCGACCAAAATAATAAACAAACATTTGAGCATTAGCCCCTACTGTTACCTCGCACATAGATAATCATTTGAGAAGCAATATGTTAGTCAGCTAAGGACTTAGCTGCCATGCCTTGCCATGTGACAAGCTTTTACTTGTTCGTTTATTAAAGTTTCATGATTGCTTTGATCATTTCCCTTCTTTTCAATTTGATGAGCTAAACAGGCCATTATTGATGCTGCTTATTTCCCTCCTCCTCCAGAAGAGCAAAAGAAGAAAATAGCCTAGTTGTAAGAAAAAACTGACTATTCATGTTTCACAATTGCGGTTACTTTCTGCTACTCTCTTCATCTATTTATTTTCTGGACATCTTTAGTTTGTGATGTCACATACACAGACACTAGTTGGAGTACTTATAATTTTCATGTCTTTTAAAGGGCTGCAATAGGGAAGCAGAGACGACCTAAAAGTAAGAAAGCTCTTTCGGACAAGAAGGCCTTCCGAAAAATCAGGGACTGCTGGGACTAAATTTATTTCTTTGTAAAATTTCAGTATTGCAGCAATTTGTAAGTTTTCATCCATTGGATTTTTTTTTTCATATTGTTTCTTGGTGACGAAATTGTTATTTCTTCCAGTCAGCAAGTAGCAACGGGATCAAGCTGCTCGATGAAGCAAAACCAGAGTGGAGACTACAGGACATAAATTGAAAGCGCTTTGATTGCTGTCCTTGTCAAAATCCTTCAATTTTTACAAAGTCAATAGTTATCAATCTAGATGGCCATTCACTATAGGCAATTAAACAAATGTGGTGTATATTTAATCTTCAATAAGTTGAGAGTTCTCTTTGTTAAGGATACAGATTTCTTGTTACAAATTGGTCCTTTAGGCCTTTCATAATCTTATTATAACAGCTTGAATATAAATTTTGTTTATTTTGTTTTTGCTGTTTCAGTATTTGAATGTAGAACTAAGATTCTAATAGAAAACTTACTTGTCAAGAAGAGATGATGTATTACTGGATTTTCCCTGTTCATTTCTGTAAAATAATTCCTGTAAAAGCAAAGCCATGAAAAGACACAGAACCGAGCCAGAAAAAAAAAAAAAAAAAAAGGGTTCAAGAGCATATATTGATCATATAACATATGACAGAGAATTAGAAGATGAAAACAAATATCTAATGTTTTGTAATTCATATTTTTTTTAACAAGTTTCCCAGCCAAAAAGGGTAGCCAAAGAGGAAAATCAGCTAAGAAACAGTATGTACAAGTTATATTTCTCTGCACAAAACACAGCTAGAAAATGGTAAATTACTTTCTGATTACATGTTCTTCCCCTGATTGTGCATCTATGTGCTTGATCCATCTTTTTTCACCTTTGCTTGACCCCGAATTTCCCCCACTGGTAGCTACATGTGCAATATCAAGTCCCTTCCCTACCGGAAGAAGCACAGCCCTGACAAGCCGCCGCGATGACTCTCCTTCAACAACACTTCTCCATCTGAAACTTGAAGCCCTTGAACTAGCATTCTTGCATACCAAAACTGCACCCCTGTTACTGAGCTTTGATAGCCTCAACACACTAGAGAAATCCTTTCGCTGTGAATTCACCACTAAGAAATCAATTCCCACCAGCCTCTCCATAACCTCCTCAGGTTCTCCGACAACAATTTCTGGTGACATCCCTGCTTCTCCCATGGCTTCTGCATATTCCAACCTTGATATTTCATCAGGGACTATACAAACATGTCTTCCATTGGTATGATGACTAGCAATGGCTAAGCCAATGCTCGTGGCCATAACTCCACCTTCTGACCATGTTTCTACAATAAGTTGGGCGTTCCATCCTGCAGCCATAGCTGAAACAAACTCAGCTACACCAGATTCTTGAAAAAGCTCACACTGTAATCAAATTAAACCCAAGAACAATTATATTCCATCAAAAAATAAAATCCAACAAAAACAAAAACCATCTTTCATTCCAAATTTCAAAAGGGTTAATTACTCACTGATTTAACCGTTTCCATATAGGCCTTTAATGCTGTTTCAGGAGACCAAACAAGCTTCATCTTTCTTCTTCAAGTTGTATTTTGCTTTGTTATTGCGAAGTTATGAAAATGAAATTGATAGTTGGGTTTTTATTGGACCTTTGACATTAAACCGCGCAAATCCAACGTGTGGTGGACTGGGATTATACATATATAATATAATATGTCCCACCAACAACCTGATTTTAGAATCTTTCTACGTGTCAGTTGCTTACAAGAGTATATACCCATCTTTTAACAACAAAATTACGACTGTGGTACCGACCCATTAATCTTCATTATTCTTTCTATATTAATTAGCAGTTCTGTTTTAAATTCTTAATTTCTAGATAAAATTAAAGATAAAACATCCACCTTGAATCTACATTAATACACGCAATACACAATTCAGCAACTTCGTTTGCTTTGTTAACTGTCTTGTGTTTTTCTTTTAACAACTTTAATTAATAATTAATTAACTTCCTTGTTGTCAGACATCTCTCTCACAAATAATCATCCAATAATAAAATGATTAAAGGCAGATAAATTGAATTTAAATGAAAAATTTTTAAATTTTGTCAAAATTTATTTAGTTAGTAAAGAAATTGTGAAAATTCATGAGTTGTTCAAAATTTATTATTTACCATGGTCTCTTATTCTTGAAATTTTTAAAATCCCACATAAAATATAAGATTTTTAAAAATTTATTATTTTAATAAATGAAATTTTTTATAAATTAACTTTTTATTATAAAAATACCATCAAAATTCATTGATTTTATTTTAATACTTAAATAAGCGAAATTTTATAAATCCATGCAATGAAAAATTTAGGTTTTTAATTTTATAAATTTTGATAAATTTCAAAAATTTTCATTTAGACGTGGTCTAAATTATAATTTTATCTATATATTAATGCGTGTATATTATATTTATATAATTTTTCTATACATTATCTTAATAATTAAAAATTTAAATAATATTAAATAAAATAAATAAATGAAAAATAGATGTTATAATTATTATTTGAGATGATAATATTATAATAAAATATAAATCTATTAATATATATATATATTTTTTTTTCTTCTCATCCATTTATTTTTTTTATTTTAAATAACTACGCTTAGAGCTCGGTAGAAAGACCGTATAAATGAAGGTGGGATAATGTAATGTGAATATATGGTTCCTGATGGAGACTCATTAAATAGGAAGAATCTAGAAGTTTTGAAAAAAAAAATTTCTGATTAGGTCACCGCGTCCGTATAAAAATCACAAAGGACGGTAAGAAATGGAAAGCTGTACTACTAATCAATTGCATATGAACTGCGGCCAACTTTGTTGACATCTATGTAATATATATCTCCCTACGCTGATTGGTCGATACTTCTGCCATGTCATTCATCGACCTATTCTTTTGCTGATGTCATGTCTTGTGTATGTTGAACGAAATTTGAACATTTAGTTATAGACTATTCACCATGACTGGACTTCTCTCAAAAGTCTCAACCCTTGTCCAAAACTGAAATTTTCGAGTTCAGACCAACAAAAATGAATAGTCCCTTACTGCTTGAACAATTCTATTTGAAAAAATAAAAAATAAAAAAAATTAGTAAGGTAATCATGGTGATTATAGATCAATTATATTCTTAATTATCAAATGTTATTTTCATCACTATCTATCTTTGTAAGAATCAAACTCTCTCTATCAAATAGATTTACAGGTAACATCCATTTATAAATACTAGCTAGCATATATATCATCAAAGATGCTTTTGACTTTCTAAATCCTAAAATAACTCTTAAAAAAGAAATATTTATATCTCATACTGAATAAATTATAGTCCAATTAATAAAATATACTTATATTCTATAATGAGATTTCAAGATAGATTTATGAAAAATACAGAGAGACAATTACAAATGTCGAAACATAATTTAATCTTATAAAACGTAAAATAGAGAAGAAAATATTTATAATTAAAAAAAATAGAAATAAATACAAAAAGAAAAAAAAAAAAAAAAGGAAAGCAATTGTTATTGCTTTATATATAAATTGTAGTCATTTTTGAGGTTTTTGTGGAATCAAAGTTGGATGATATTTTTAATGATCTCTCGTAAGAATTGATGGCCAAGAAATTGGCACATCCGACAATAATAATCTGAATTAGGTAAACGCATATCGTCAATATTAAAAGTAGGTTGTGCTTGACATAATTATGAAGCATAAGAACAATTTATTAAATATATTTTAATCTTTTAGCGGCTGCCTTGTAAGTGACTCCAAGTATCCAACTATATACATTTCAAAAAGATGAATTCTTTTTTAATTAACATCCACAGAAAAAATATAACTAAGGAGTTTAGGTCCAAACCATGGATTTTCATTATCTTCATGTAATAGACTTGCTAAATAAATACTTTTAAATTGTGTTTAGATATATAAATTTAAATTTAAATTTTTAATTTTTAATTTTATATTTCAAATATATGATTTGAAATTTATAAATTTATAAATTTTTTGTTTGGAGACGGTAAGAAATTTGAAATTTTAGATTTCAAATTTTTAAAAAAAATAAAGATTTTATGTTAAAAATAAAAATAATATATTTGAAATAATTAGATATAAAAAAAATATTTAAAATATTAAAATTTTAAAATTTTAGATTTCATAAAGTATTTATTAAATCTAAATTCATCTAATGTTAATGATTTAAATAAGAGATTTGAGCTAAATTTAAATCTTAATTTATCATTTAAATGGAGCATTATGCAATATTAGTGTTGGTGACTCATTTTATTACATAATGGGGTTGGCTATTTTGTGATAAAATTAAATATTAATATATATCTAGAACATAAGAAAAAGAAAACGTGTGTGTATTTGGTCAAAATTTACATAATGATATCAAAAGGGAAAATTAAAATCATAGTTGATTTTTAAGGAGTATTTAATTACAAATCATATTTTGAAAATAGAATTTTAAAAATATTATTTTAAAAAAAATTGTTATATCTAGTTTAATTTTTTTTTATTTTTAAATTTTAAAAAAATATTTTGAATTAATTACTCAAACACTCAAAAAATTATTTAATATTTTTTAAATTTTAAAATGATATTTCATACATATTTTAAGTAAATTCAAACAGTCTCTGACCTTGAAAATGAAACTTTTTTTTTAAGGTTTACTTTAGGATTTTCATTATACATTAGGCATAATAAATTAAAGTTGCTTATTCTTCCATATGTTGGACCTTGAAAAATAATAGGCATAGGTTTCATTTCTTTTGGACATTTGTCAAGAAAGACAGATATTGCTGGTCATAGACGGATCTAGGTAGAGTTGTCCACCTTCAAATTTTTAATTTTTTCACTTAAAATTATATTTAAATCCCTAAAATTTATAAAATTAATAAAATAATCATTTTATTTTTTAAAAAATAAATTCTTAATTCTTAATAAATTATTATTTAATATCATTTTCTTTTTTTTTCTTTTTTGTCTCTTTAATTTTTAAGATTTTTTAAGATAAATTATTACTTAGTTCCCAAAATTTATTAAATTTAATAAAATAATTATATTTTAAAAAATTAATTTTTTAATTTTTAATAAAATATTATTTACTTTCATTTTCTTTCAATTTTTTCCCTTCATTTTCTGTTTATTTTCTTTTCAATTTTTCTTAATTTTCTTTTTCAATTTCTTCATTTTTTTTCAATGATAATACAATGAATTTTGATTATTTGTATTTAAAATATATTTTTTTGATACTTTTTATTATTTTTTATTTTTAAATAAATTTATTTCATTATTATAATATTTTTTTAAAATTTTTTTTATTCTTATTTTGGATGCCCTTCCTTCCTAATGACTATCCTGGATCCGCCTCTAAATCTGGTTTGTTTAGGATTTGTTGTGAGAAAAAATGTTTGTCACCAACGATGGTAAAACATATGGGGAAAAGGTAAAAAAAAGTAGTTTATGGAGAAGTGACAATGTTTTTTTATATCTAAAAGTCAAAATTTGAAAAATTAATTCACTATTGTTTTATATCCCTAAAAGCTTAGTTTAGTTTAGATGATAAAGAGTTTAAATTTTTTTGAGTGAGATTTCGAGTTCGAATTCCTTTCCTCTCTTCTAAGCATGTGAAAAATAGTATTTTATTAAAAAAAATTTCATACCCTTTAAAAAAAAAATTATAAGTTATCAATTATTGATTAATATGTATATAAAAAATATATGTGTGCGTGTGCATTAGCATCACATATATAATTCCGTGTATAATTATAATTTAGTATAATTATGTAATCCAATTAAATTTTATTTGATTTTTATAATTTTTTTTTATTGGCACTTCAATCAAGTTTTGTATTCTATACTTTTGTGCCTGAATTTTCTTTTTATTTAAATGTTAGGCTTAGGCTTTTCATGGTCTAGCCAATTTTTTTTTAGATAAGATAGTTTTCATTGACAATATAGTATGCAATATTAAGTAACATAATAATATGCATGATTATCTCTATTTTGTAAGTTTGTGCATAATTTTATAAAACAAAACCATTTTTATAAAAAGTTCATATTTACAAAATATTATGCAAGATTATATTTTTCTTGTAAATTTGTAGATAATTTTGTAAAACAAAACAATTTTTATATAAAATTACAGTTTATAAAATAATTGGCAAGAACCCTTTTTTTTTTTAAATTTATGAAGAATTTGGTAATCCCTATTTTATAAGTTTATGTATAATATTTAGAAAGATCCATTTCTTATAAAAAGCTCCACATTATAATAATCAATATTTTATAAGTTCATAAAGAATTTTGTAAAATATTTTGTTTTTGCAAAATCTCTAATTTGCAGAATAATATGTTTAATTATTTATATTTTGTAATTTTATTGAGAATTCTATTATAAAATAATATGTAAGATTATATTTTTCTAGTAAATTTATGGAGAATTTTATAAAATGAAATTATTTAAAAAAAAATAATTTATAAAATTATTTGCAAGATTATATTCTTTTCCTATAAGCTTATGAAGAATTTTTGGTAAAATTAAACCATCTTTTGTAAGTTGCTTCAAGTTACAAAATAATTTGTTAAATTTTGTAAATTTATGAATAATTTTGCAAAACAAAGCCATTTTTTTTATTATTAAAAAGGCTCCAATTTACAAATAATATGTACAATAATTCATATTTTGTATGTGTATAGAAAATTTAGTAAAATAAAACTGTTTTTTGTAAAAATATTTAATTTATAGAATAATATGCACCATCATCCAAATTTTGTAAGTTTACAAATAATTGGGTAAAAGTAAAACCATGTTTCTTAAAATAACTTGTAGAAAACCATGTAAATTTACAAAATAATTTGTAGGATTACCCTTTTTCTATAAGTTTAAAAAGATTTGGATAAAATTAAAACCATTTTTTGAAAAATATTTCAAGTTACAAATAATTTGCTAGATTATCTAAGTTTATGAGTAATTTGTAAAAAATAAAAATAAAAAAATAATTTTAGTCCTTTTCTTGTAAGTTAATGGAGAATTCTGTGAGATGAAGTTAATTATGGAGAATATAGCAAAATAAAACCATTTTTTGTAAATGCTTTAAGTTACAAAATAATTTATCAGAATATCCTTATTTTGCAATTTTATGAATAATTTTGGAAAATAAAGACATTTTTTATATACAGAAAACTTATATTTACAAAATAATATGCACAATTTGACGCAGCGTGTAAGCGTTCAAACAAGAGTGTGAAACTCAAAAATAGATAACTGAATGTTTTATTAATCAAAAAGCTGTCCAACCCTAAAGTTTTACAAACTATTTATAGATAATAAGCTTAAGAAAACTCTAAAAGGCTAATTTGGTAATATATTCCGAAAAGGAAATAAATCACCAAATCTACATCATAATGAAAATAAAAATATTACATAATAACTGCCTTAAAAAGAAAAAATATACCAACAGATTTTCCTACCTAAATTAAATAAGGGAACAAAAACTACCAAAATAGATAAAACATAAAACTGCCAAAATAGAGGCCTAAATATTGAAATTTAACCTAAAAATACTGTCGGCCGTTTCCTATTGGATTATGGCCGATAAGGGTCAAAATAAGCTGCTCTTAGAAAGGCAAACGGGCCCCAACCCAATTGACCAATAAACTACTTGGGCTTCTGCTTCTGTTTCTTCTTATCTAAACGGTCCAAGAATTCTAAGGAAGCACTCTCCACATCAGTCTCCTCCACTTGGGAAAAACTCATCCTCGAGTTGGGCTCAGCATCTAGATATAACGGCTCATCAGAATTATGGAAAAGTGACAAATCTGCAACATTAAAAGTGTTAGAAATTCCCATGCTCTTTGGAAGATCTATAACATAGGCATTGTCATTGATCTTCTAGGTGATGGTGAAAGGCCCATATTTCTTTGGCTGCAGCTTACTGTATGATCCAACTGGAAACCTTTCGTGCCTAAGGAACACCATAACCTGATCTCCAACAGAGAAAACTTGTTCCCTTCTATGCTTGTCAGCAGCTCTCTTATACTTCTGGTTGGCCTCTTTTAGCTTCTGCTTGATTTCCTTGTGTACTTCAACCACTTGCTTAGCCATGTGACCCGCTGCTATACTCTTTCCTGTTTGTTTAGGCAGCTGAACCAAGTCTAGAGTGTGCTGAGGCGCTTTAGTATAAACAATAGAAAATGGAGATTTACTAGTAGCACTGTGGACTGCATTGTTGTATGCGAATTCTGCCTGTGATAAAGCAACGTCCCACTGCTTTGGCTTGTCACCACAAATACTGCGAATCAGATTTCCCAACGTCCTGTTGACCACCTCTGTTTGAGCATCAGTTTGAGGATGGGCTATGCTACTGAAGTTCAATGATGAAATAAACTCTTCCACAAAGTCATCCAAAAATGACCAAGAAACTTGCTATCTCTGTCTGAACTAATACTCATGGGTACCACATGCAAACAGACTATTTCCTTGAAAAATAATCTAGCCACACTCAATCCATCGGATGTCTTTCAATAAGGAATAAAGTGAGCCATCTTAGAAAATCTGTCAACAACAACAAATACAGAATCTGCTCCCCTTTGTGTTCGAGGCAAGCCCAATACAAAATCCATTGATAAATCTTCCCATATATTTTCAGGAACAGGCAGGGGCATGTAAAGCCCAGTATTTTTAGACTGACCCTTGGCAGTTTGACAGACGTAACACTTCTTTATATACTTAGTCACATCTCTAAGTAGTTGAGGCCAATAAAATCTCTCCCGGACTGCAGCAACAGTTTTATCACGGCCCAAATGTGCTGCTAAACCACCGGCATGTAAATCTCGAATCACCTTCTCTCGCAATGATGTTCGAGGAAGGCAAAGCTGATTCCCTCGCATTAGATACCTATCCTGCACAAAGAACTCCTGCATAGGTTGACTAGTTGAACATGTCTCCCAAATCTACCCAAAATCATCATCACCAACATAACAGTCCTTCAATTGATCAAACGCTATAATTTCCTGGCTCAAGGTGATTAACAAGCCAGCTCGCCGACTAAGCGCATCTGCCACCACATTTATGCACTCTTGACTTTTGATGTAGTCTGAATGGAAATTTCTGCAGGAATTGACACCATCTAGCATGTATGTCTTTACTAATCCTCTTCTGGCTATTCACGTACTTTAAGGCTTCATGATCAGAATAAAGTACAAACTCTTTCTCAATCAAGTAGTGCTCCCAAGTCTTCAAAGCCCTCACCACAGAATAGAATTCTTTGTCATAGGTGCTCCATCTCTGTCTTGCCTCACTGAGCTTCTCACTAAAGAAACAAACTGGTCTCCGTTCTTAAGAAAGGACAGCTCCAACTCCTACCCCGCTGGCATCACAGTCGACTTCAAATAGCTTGTCAAAATTGGGTAAGGCCAATACTGGGGCAGTGCACAATTTTTTCTTTAGAATGGCAAAGCTGTTCTCTGCTTCCTCTCCCCATAAGAATCTTCCCTTCTTCATGCACTCAGTGACTGGCGCTGCAATGGTGCTGAAGTTCTTTATAAACCTCTTATAGAAGGTAGCCAACCCATGGAAACTCTGAACTTCAGAAACTGTTTTGGGAGTAGGCCACTCTCTGATTGCCTTCACCTTCGTCTCATCTACTTGTATTCCATCAGCACTAACAACATATCCTAAGAATAGTAATTTGTTTGTTAGAAAACTGCACTTCTTAAGATTACATATAATTTATTGGCCTGTAGGATTGTTAGCACTTCTCTTAACTGCATCAAATGCTCTTCTTCTGTCTTACTATAAATCAGGATGTTATCAAAGTAAACCACAACAAATTTACCAATAAAAGGTTTAAGCACCTGATTCATCAGCCTCATGAAAGTGCTAGGAGCATTGGAGAGTCCGAAGGGCATCACCAACCACTCGTACAACCCTTCTTTTGTTTTAAAAGCTGTCTTCCACTCATCCCCAGGTCGAATTCGAATCTGGTGATATTCATTCTTCAAGTCCAGCTTTGAGAACCACTTAGCTCCATGTAATATGTCCAACATGTCATCCAGCCTAGGAATTGGAAATTTATAGCCCACTGTTATTTTGTTGATGGCCCTACTGTCCACACACATCCGCCAACTGCCATCTTTCTTTGGAGTAAGTAAAGCTGGCACCGCACAAGGACTCATGCTTTCTTGAATATGCCC